>PVIY010042719.1:0-20785 GCA_004026745.1 Myrmecophaga tridactyla | reverse complement strand
CACCCCGGGGAAAGCTGTTGGAACCCAAGGGCCTGGAGAGAAGACCAGCAGAGACCATCCTGTGCCTTCCACGTAAGAAAGAGCCTCAGTGGAAAGTTAGCTGCCTTTCCTCTGAAGAACCAACAAAATAAATCCCCTTTTATTAAAAGCCATTCCGTCTCTGGTGTGTTGCATTCCGGCAGCTAGCAAACTAGAACAGACGTGAAAAGACATTTCTTCAGAGAAGATACTCAAATGACCAGAAAGAATACGAGAAATTCTTAAGATTATTATCCATTTCAAATATGCCTATTATTAACAAAACAGAAAACTACAAGTGTTGGAGAGGATGTGGAGAAACAGGAACCTTTGTTGGTGGGAAAGTAAAATAGTACAGCATCTGCTGTGGAAGATAGTTTGGCGGTTCCTTCGGAAGTATAGAATTATCATATAGCCTGGCTATCCCACTTTTGGGTATACATAAAAAAAACACTGAAGCAGGGACTTGAACAGATACTTGCATAGTGGTATACGTAGCAGCACTATTTATAGTTGCAAAAAGAAGGAAGCGACCCAAGTTTCCATCAACTGATGAACAGAAAATAAAACTGGTATCTACATATGTTGGAATATTACTCAGCAATAAAAGGGAATGAAGTGTTGCTACCACAATGCCATGAATGAACCTTGAAGATTCATATTGATTGAAATAAGGCAAACACAAAAGCACAAAACTGTATTAACTCACTGACGGGAAATAATTAGAATAAGCAAATTTCATGGAGTTAGAAACTAGAAACACTCCAGGGTCCAGAGTGGGTGTAGGGAATGGAGAGTGAATGATTAAATTGTACGTAGTCTGTATTTGGGTGATGGAAAGTTCTGGTAATGGATGGTGGTGATGGTAGCACAATATCATGCACATAATTAACCATGCTGAATTACATACTTGAATGTGGTTAAAAGGGGAAATTTTAGATTGAAAATATGTTACTAGAATAAAATAAATAAATAAATAAATAAATAAATAAATCCATAGCACCGTACAACACAATGAAACCTAATGTAAACCACAGACTACAGTGAAGAGCACAATTATAGCAGTGTTCATCAGTTGTAATAAATGTACCACAGTAATGAAAAGTGTTAATAATAGGGTAATATATGGAAACTGTTTGATGAATCTTTTTTGTGAATTTAAAATTTCTCTAATAAATAAAAAATAAGAAAGTATATTATTCAGGATCTAATTGTACAGCAGCATGATAGTTCTTACATATATTCTGCTTTATATTTCAATAGCCCAAACAATTTTCTATAATAGTTCATATTTGAGAAGGGATAATGCCCTAAAATTATTTTAGTCATAAATTTTTATAATGGTATAAATTAATTGAGTTTAATCTGAATACAACATAAACCCTTCTGTTAATTTAAAAATAAATATAAATTCTTCTCTGAAATATTAAATTCATTTATTTCCACAAAACACATTTTCCCTTAAGTTTTTTTTGGGGGGGGTGCATGGTCTGGGAATTGAACCATGGTTTCCTGCATGTAAGGTGAGCATTCTACCACTGAACCACCCGTGTACCCTCCCTTAAGTTTTGAATGTGAAAATGTCTGTCCTTTTTTCTAAATTGAAAATAATTTAAATATACATAAAAGAAAAAATAATTAAAATTTATATTGAGACTGAGTAGCTTCTTTCATTTCTTTTATTTGTCTTGATAGCTCACCTTCCTTGTAAAGAATATGATAAAGCTTTGGCTCTTCTTCTAGAAAAATACACATAAAACATAAAGACATAACTTCACAAATAATTTCACAAAGCACATACATTCCCAGTGTATATCCAAAAATCCTCAAAGAACTTTCAAAGAAACAAGGATAAGACCCTCTGATTTAAAGTTTGAATTACAGAAACAATGTAGACAATTGAGTCATACATACTTCACTTTTTCAGCTTCTTCAGCTTCTACAGAAACCATGACTGTTGGCAGGTCAAAAAATCTTAGTGTTTCTGTCTCTGTGAGTATTATCTCTATATTCTTCTCCAAGTCTTCTTTGGTTACAATTTTTTCAGGTGTTTCCCTTACAACTCGTAAATCTAAAAGACATGACTTAATGAAAATCACTTACTAATTGCTGTTTTCAATTTGCACATTTCATTGCAGTTACCAAAATACCATTAGGGATGACTTTATATGATTAAGGAATGGGCCATATTGTGAAATGAGGTCTATTCAACCCCTCAGAAGCCAAACTGGATCTTACAGCCCCAAAACAGTCTCATTTGCTCATTTATTAATCTTACTCCAATCTCATACCCTTCATAACATCAAGGGCACCCCATTACAATTATCCCATAACATTAACAGGGAGACTGGGGTGAGTGAGTGTTGGCATCTGTCAAGATGAGTTGCTTATTGTGGCCTCAAAATACCATATTCTTCTTAATTGGGTATTTCCTACAAAGGTTTTTTTTTCTTCTTTTAGTCTTCTTATTAGTTGTCTTTTAATTTAGATTATAGCTCATTTCCAATCATCTTCACCAGGAGCTGGAGAATTCCAATGGAAGTTCTAGTTGTATATAGGAATGAAGTGGAATCAATTATACATTGGTAAGGATAAGCTGCAAACCTTTATGCAAGTCAGAGTACCAAGAAAATGTCATTGAGGATAGCACTTCATGGCTTTTATATCTGTTTTCATCCTTTTACTTTTTTTTTGACATGGGCAGGCTACAGGGGGTCTCCAGCATGGCAGGCGAGAACTCTGCCACTAAGCCATTGTTGCCCGCCCTCCATTCTTTTACTTTTAATCTATCTGGGTCATTGTATTTAAAGTGGCTTTCTAATAGATAACATATTGCAGGGACCTGTATTTTTGCTCAGTCTGATAATCTCTGTCTTTTAACTTGTATATTTAAACCATCTCAAGTTTAAAGCAATTATTAGTACACTTTAAGATTAATATCTACATCTTTATAATAATTTCCTATTTGTTTCTTTCGTTCTTTGGTCTTTCTTTCCTTTTCCTACTTCTTGTCATTTAAATTGTACATTTTAAGTCCTTTTATCGCCTCTCCTAGCATATCACTTATATTTCTTTTTAAAATTCTTTTAGTGGTAGCCCTGGGGTTTACAATGTACATTTTAAAATAATCTGCATCCACATTCAAATAACACTGTAATACTTCACATATAATATAGGTACAATTCCTCCCTCTCACCCTTATAACATTACTGTCACTCATATCACTGTTTAAATCTTTAAGCATCCAAAACATTGTTACTGTTACTACTTTAGTTGTCTTTTAGAATCTATTAAGAGTGAGAAAAGAAGGTATTTTATTTTACCTTTATCTATTCCTTCTCCAAAGCTCTTTCTCTCTGATCTATTCTTTCAATATTTCTTGCAGAGAAGGCCCACTGGCAATGAATATCCTCAGGGACTGTTCGTCTTTATTTCTTTATTTCTCTTTCACTCTTTCTGCCTTTTTTCTTTATTAGAGAAGTTGTGAGTTTACAGAACAGTCATGCATAAAATACAGGCTTCCCATATAGCATCCCACCACCAAAATCTTGTATCGATGTGGAACGTGTTACAATTGATGATGGCACACTTTTATAATTATAGTATTAGTTAAAGTCCACGGTTTAACTTAGAGTTCACCATTAATTCTGCTGGACATAGAACTGTAGGCTGGAAGTTTTTTCTTTCAAAACTTTAGACATTTCATTCTACTCCCTTCTTGCTTAATATGACTTCTGGTAAGAAGTCCACTGTACTTTATTCCTTGTTCTCCTATAAATAAGGTATTGGTTTTCCTCTCTGGCGTCCTAAATTTCCTTTGTCTATGATACTTCTAGATTTTAAAATTATTTATAGTGCTTTATGTTCACTCAAGCTTTTTGTATGTGTGGTATGGTGCTTGTCATTAATCTTGGAATGTTCTCTGGTGTTATTACAAATATTTCGTTTACCCTGTTCTCTCATCGTTCTATTTCTGGTATTTCAGTTTTGCATATTTTAATATTGTCCCACAATTCTTGGATGTTCATTTCTATTTTGTTCATTATTTTACTTCTTTGTGTTTTAGTTTAGGAAGTTCTTACTGATTGATCTTCCCATTAATTGATTCCTTCCCTAGCCCTGTCAAGTTTAACTATGAAATTATCCAAGGTATTCATTTTTGTTGCTGTGTTTTTTATTTTCTAGCTTTGATGGTTTGAAGCTGTATGTTCCTCAGAAAAACATGATCTTAAATTTAATCCAATCCAGTGGGTGTAAACCCATCGTAAGACCTTTTTTTTTTTTTGGCCATGGGGCAGGCTCCAGGAATTGAACCTGGATCTTCCTCATGGCAGGCAAGAATTCTGCCACTGAGCCACCTTTGCACTGCCCTATTGTATTCCCTTGCCCCAGAGCAGACAGTTATACATTTATCAGCACACTACTAATACCTACCCACACTGTCTAAAAGAGATGCCAAGCGGTAAAAGTAGAATTGTTTAGATGTGACTCACTTTAGATGATCTGGAGGAGATGATATAAATAACTATATTTTTCTTTGAGACTCCTGAAGATGGATTTGTTATTTTTGTTTGTTTTTATGTAGATAAGCAGAGGAAGGTCTCCAGGCAAACCATTACAGAAAGATTTTAACCTTTATCTTAAGTCCAAGGCAAATACATTGAAGAGTTTTTAAGCAGAGAAGGATGTGATCAAATTGTTTTTTTTTAAAGATCATTCTGGCTAGAGTTTGGAAAAACAAATTGATCGGTTGCAAGAGTATATGTAGACAGAGCTGGGAGAGGTAAAGACAATAATCTGATCTTCCCCTTCTTTTTTTGAAAGGATAAGCTACTTTCATGCACTAGACATTTGCAAGGGTCTGACTAACTCTGTTCCCTTTCCTTTTTCCATTAATAGAGGCTTGGAAATAAAATATTTTGTTTTCCCAGATGAAAGTAGAAATATACAGGAAAGTGGAAGACTTCTGGAAAAGCTTTTACTTTCTTGATAAAGCAGTGAGATAGGACTGGTGCTATTTCTCTTCTCTTTCTTTCTTCCTTTAATGTGGCTATAGTGCCCAGAGCTGGAAGATTTTTGAAACCATGAGACAAGAAGCATGAAGAAAAAGCATAAGGAAAGAGAACAGCAGAACGGTCAACCTAGAATCTGATGTAACAGAGTCACAAAATCCAAGCCAAAACCTGCCTACTTCTTAACTTCTAATATGAGAATGTCTTTTATTTGTTTAAGCTAACATTAGCTGTGTATTCTCTTCTTTATTGTCAGGAGCATTCCTGTTACATCTCATAACACTAAATAAAAGTCCATCACTTTTCCAACCTTATCAATAACTTCACTAATCCCTCATTATCAGCTGTGGGGATTCAGGGCCTGGGATTCCCCTCTACACTGACAGCATTTGCCTCCATGTTGAGAGCAGGTCATTGCATGCAGCTGCTTACTTGACCAGGACAGATAGCAAAGGTCATCAAACTGCCTCAGGGGAAAAAAGAACGTGTAAACTAAATCATAAACAAGGCATTTGAAAACGCCCTTGACCACTGTTGATAAAACTCCAAACCCCTGTGTCAGGGAACCCTGCTGAAAGTCTGTTCTCACACTCTTGCCTAACCTGTTGAAACACTGCTCTTATACCCTTGTCCTAAACCTCTGTTACAGTCTATGAAATTGCTTTGACCTGAACACTTATAAGCCCTCACACATCCCCACCCTTCTTTGCAAAGCATTAACTTCCATTTTCAATGGCTGGCCACTATGGAAGATCCTTTCCTATTTCTAAATCCTAATTAAAATTCATGTCTAACTCCATTCCTGTCATGTCCTCTGGTCTTTGGGATGCCCTGACCCAACCCCTCCAAGAGCTGACTTGGAACATCAATTATTTCAGAGGAAATTATGTCCTTACTGTGCTTCAAGGTAAATGCCTCCTTAAGTTCTAATCCACTTCTTTCAGCCCTTTGATCACCTATTATTTCCTCATTCTTGTATCTTTACTTTCATAATCCTTTTTCCTGTTTATCCTCTACTTGGGTTGGGTTTCTCCTGATAAATTTCTAATCATCCTTAAAAAGCCAGTTCGATCTTGAATAGGGCATGAGATTTTGTAGGTTTGTCCAGGGTGATGCCCCAATAAATCCCAGAGTGATTTGAAGAGTGAATATAAAAGTATTTGCAAAGTCCCCTTGGGGGAATGGTGAGAAAGGGGGAAAATTCAACTTCCCTATTTGGAAAAGGCCTGATATTCTTGCAAGCAGTGAGGACAAACAATTCAATAGGTTGAGTCCTCAATCTTGGGGTTTGTTCATATGAAAATTATCCACGCAAAGGATAGGCAAAGCCTACTTAAAATCAGGCCTAAGTGTAACCCCCACAGAACCTCTTTTGTTGCTCAGATGTGGCCTGTCTCTCTCTCAGCCAACATGGCAGCAAATTCACTGCCCTCCTCCTCTCGACGTGGGACATGACTCCCAGGGGTTTAACCCTCCCTGGCAACATGGGAGAGAAATCCTTGATGAGGACCCAGCATCAAGGGATGAGAAAACCTCAACCAAAAGGGGGGACAAGAGAAATGAGACAAAATAAATGTCAGTGGTTGAGAAATTTCAAACAGAGTCAAGAGGTTATCCTGGAGGTTATTATTATGCATTATATAGATATCACCTTTTTAGCTAAGGTATAATGCAGAGGCTGGAGGGAAGTGCTTGAAACTGTAGAGCTGTGTTCCAGTAGCCATGTTTCTTTAAGATGATTGTATAATGATACAACTTTTGCAATGTGACTGTGTGATTGTGAAAACCTTGTTCTGATGCTACTTTTATTATGGTATGGACAGGTGAGTAAAAAACATGGATTAAAAATAAATAATGGGGGAACAAATGTTAAAATAAATTGGGTAGAGGGACTTACTAGTGGTCAATGAGAGGGAGGGGTAAGGGGTATGGTATGTATGAATTTCTTCTTTTTTCTTTTTATTTCTTTTTCTGGAGTGATGAAAATGTCCTAAGAAATGACCATGGTGATGAATATACAACTATGTGATGATATTGTGAACCACTGATTGCACACCAAGTATGGAATGTTCATATGTTAAGAATGTCCATGTTTGTATGTTTGATTTTATCAATAAAGCAAAACAAAACAAAGCCCAGTTCAAAAGTCGATCACATTTTCTTTAAAGCCTTTTTTTTTCACCTAAAAGGAGTTACCCCTTTTGTAAGTGCTCCCATTACATTCTGCATATATGCTATTATAGCACTGATCACACAGATTAGAACTACTTCTCTTCCTAGTGAGAAATTGAGGCCTCAAAACAGGGCCAGTGATTCCTGAGGCTGGCTGAGTAAGAATGACCTTTGGAACTTAAGAAAATATATAGATAGTCCCTTAAATATCGTGAAGTTAATTCATAGGCCAGCATTAGGAATCATTACCAAAGTTCTCTTATCTTAAGTGCCTGACTTATCAGTGGACTGCTTGATGGATAAATGGTGGATTGTTACTGAAATAAATGAGTATATTTTTATTACCTGTAAAACTAGCCAATCTTCCTTGTTTATAGGATGGTTCTTCTAGGTCTTCTGCAATTGACTCAGTTGTTGATAAACTTGACTTAGAAACTGTACTGCTTCCTAAAATCGACCTTTAATAATGAATATTAAATATTACTCATCTATTTAGATGTCTTATAGTCAATCACAAATATAAATTTGAACACATTATGAAATGGAGAAATTAAATATACTATAATCATTCAAGCAAAATAGATAAAACTAAATTAGTATTCAAAATATTGGGTTGATGATTGATGTTCATTAAAAGTCATTTCTAATGCATTTTAGAGATAAGATAGGTCAAATTATGCTTAAAGTTCTTCAATGGAATTCCCATATATTTAGGATAAAACATGGAATCTTATGATAAAATCAAAACACAGCCTTTGTTCTTATGCTTCAGTTACTTTGCCTTTTCTTTCCTTTTTAACACATCCTCAAACTTGTGAATTTTTCTAACTTCAGAGTCTTGGCCAGGAAGACCCTTACCTTCATTTTTCACCTGGATTCTTCTCATCCTTCAAATGCCATTTTAAGTGTGATTTATTCAATTTTATAAAAGTTCCCTCACGATTTATGTAAGAAAAATATCTTTGCACTCAGCAAGAAATTAATATTTTGACTAATCCAAAATAGTTCCCTTACATATATATTTAACATTATTCAATAATATTATGCAATTCCCTCTTTTTAAAATCCAGTTTTAACCCCAACTGCCTTCTCAAAAAGGTGAGTCCTACTAACTGGATAATTCATTGTTTTGTGGAATATTCTCATGGCTTTTGAAAGCAAATTTGGAGGCAGGCATTTAACTGCTCTGCATTATATAATGAGAGAGAAATCAAAGTCTAGGAGAACAGGAATTTTCTTGGAATAGGGAAAAAGGGAAAGCCACCCATTATCATAGTTGTAACATAAAATAAATATTGAAGAAAAATTTCGATTGGGAATTTGCATTTGCTAACTGTAGAGTATGTGATGTAAGCCCCATCTCTTGGTTCCAAAGGAAATCGTCAATAAAATCTCTATTGTTCACAAATGCTTTGGTATGAGTTTAGAAAAACTTTTAAGATAAGCAGAGCTCTGCATCTAATTAAGACATGAGAGTAACTCAGAGATGGCAAGCAAGTTTAAGAGAGTAGAGCTGAGATTCTGGTGATAGCTGATATCTAAGTAATATATATGCAACTTAAACGCAAAAACACTAATTATGATATAAAAAAGAACTATGGAACAGTATACTCTACCTTGTAAACTGCCCTATCATACTAGGATTTACTGTATTCTGATAAAGGCTATAGGAAGATATAAATTCTGATCCAAGTGATCCTTCTTGTGATGTCAAAAGTTTATTGGGTTTGGCTGTACCAGCAAGTGGATCGGGATGATAAAGAGGCCGGGGAGTAACATCAACTCCATGGGTATCAGTCACCTACAGAAAACAGTTCTTTAAAGTGAGATAAATTAAAAAGACGGCGTTTCTGAAAAAAAATTTCTAGAAAATAGAAATAAATGCCACTGAAAGAAAATAAATACATTTTTGGGTTAAATAAACATTAAAAATTGAATGGTACAAAATTTCATGCTTACGTATTTTCCTAACTAGGCATATATTTTATTACTTTAAGTCACCTATATTTTACCTATACAAAAGACTTATATATTAATTTCAGGAAAATTCATAAAGATAGAAAAACAATTCATCCAGAATATTAACATTTTGGTGGATTCAATTCTGTGTTAAATTTTTAAAAAAACCTTTATTATTTTTTAATTAAATAATTTATTTATTTTAAAAACAACAACATACAAACATGAACATTCTTACCATATGATCATTCCATTCTTGAAACATAATAATTCACAATATCATCACATAGTTGTATATTCATCATGATCATTTCTTAGAACATTTGCATCAATTCAGAAAAAGAAATATAAAAAAAAGGGAAAAATTCATACATACCATACCCCTTACTCCTCCCTCTCATTGATCACTAGCATTTTAATCTACTAAATTTACTTTAACATTTGTTCCCCCTATTATTTATCTATTTTTAATCCATATGCTTTACTCATCTGTCTGTACCGTAGAAAAAAGGAGCATCAGACACAAGGTTTTCACAATCACACAGTCCCACATTGCAAAAGCTATATCATTATACAATCATCTTAAAGAAACATGGCTACTGGAACACAACTCTACAATTTCAGGCACTTCCCTCCAGCCTCTGCATTATACCTTAACTAAAAAGGTGATTATTTATATAATGTGTAAGAATAACCTCCAGGATAACCTCTCGACTCCGTTTGAAATCTCTCAGCCACTGACACTTTATTTTGTCTCATTTCTCTCATCCCCCCTTTTGGTTGAGAAGGTTTTCTCAGTCTCTTTATGCTGAGTCCCAGCTCATTCTAGGGTTTCTGTACCACAATGCCAGGAAGGTTTATACACTGGGAGTCACAAAAACCTTTATTTTTAATTAAACATTCTATTAATGAACTATTTTTCAAATTGTTAATATTTTATTTATTTTCATTTTGGCTTATTTTTAATCCTTTCAATTATGAAATTTAACACATACAGGAATGCAATTAAAATATATCTGTATAGTTTAATAATATGAAGCTAATGATCTTGAAAAAACTAAAGTAAAAAATTAGGACACTGAGAGCACCTTCAGAAACTGCACTCTGACCTTCATCCCTTCTGAATTAGTATTCTCCCACCCCACAATGGTAACCACTAATGACTTTCGTAATCATTTCCTTTCATGTTTTTAAAGTTTTATTAAGTATGTATTTACAAACAGGAGCTTATTTTTCTTCAGGTGTATTAAACTAAAATATACATATAGGAAGTGACTGTATCATAAATATACAGCTTAATGAATTTTTACAAACACAGCCATGTACCCAGCATCCACATTTAGAAGCAGAGTATTACCAGCACCCCAGTAGTACTCTATGAAAGCCACTACTTACCTCCCACCAGAGGAAAATTACTATCCTGACACCATGGATTAGTTTTGCCTGCTTCTGAACCTTATGTAGGTGGAGTCATACAGTATAAACTCCTTGGTATCTGCTTTCTTTTGCTCAAACTATTTTTTTGTGAGATTCATCTTTGAGTGTAGTTGTAGTTGTTCATTCTTACTATTGTATATTATTATGCTGCATGAATTTACCACATTTTTATTTATTGATCCTACTGTTCATGGGCATTTCTGTAGCTTATAAATTATTTTTGGCTATTATAAATGGGCAGTATGAATTGCATTGTATGTGTGTTTTGCTGAATACATTCTATGCATTTATGTTTGGCATATACCTAAGAGTAGAATTTCTGGGTAATGGATTATGCATATGTTCACTTTGAGTAGATACCACTGCAATTTTCCCATGTGATCCTACCAGTAGTGAATGACATTGTGTTACTCCACATTATTGCCAGTATGTGGTATTTTCCAAGTTTGTCAATGTAATTTAGTTATACCTGTTTCTGAAATTTATATAAAAGGTCATAGAGTCTTTCATGTCTG
This sequence comes from Myrmecophaga tridactyla, assembly GCA_004026745.1. NCBI lineage: Eukaryota > Metazoa > Chordata > Mammalia > Pilosa > Myrmecophagidae > Myrmecophaga > Myrmecophaga tridactyla. The sequence goes on along the minus strand of PVIY010042719.1, from coordinate 9,672 downwards.
GCATCCTTTGTTCAAAAATGTTTTTGTATTTCTCCATGTTGTCACATATGCAGTAGTTCATTCATTTATATTGTAGAGTAGTCCACTGGATTAGTATACCTTATTTTATTTATCCATTTTACTTTTAATAGACATTTGATTTGTTTACAGTTTTTAGCTTTCATGAACATGCTTCAAAAAACATTTATGTATAAGTATCCTGGTATACATGAGCATGAATGTCTGTAGGGCATATGTAGCTATGGAACTGACCTGTACATTTGATTAGGTAACAATAAACTGTTTTCCATAGTGGTTGTAAATATTTTCATGATCACCAGCACTACACTCCGTGAGAGTTGTTGCTCAATATATTCACCAGCAACTAGCATTATAATATCTATAAATTTAAGCCTCTCTGGTACAGGCATAATGATAATCTCACTTTGACTTTAATTTACATTAACTTTTTATATGCTTCTTTCGCATTTTGATTTCCCATTCAAGTCCTTTGCACATTTTTCTATTGAGTTCTTTTTCTTATTGATATAGTTCAACAGGTGTTCTGAATAGGAATCCTTTCAGCTTTATGTTTGTGCATATCTTCCTTCACTAAGTGATTTCATCTTCCTTATGTTGTCTTTTGATGAACAGAAGTTCTTAGTTTTAATGCAATCAAATTTATCATCTCTTTGTTATGGTTAATGCTTTAGATGTCTTCTTTAAGAAACCATTCACAATTCTGAAGTCATAAAGATATTTCTCTACATTATCTTTTAAAAACTGTTATGTTCCTTTTATTTTTAGGTTTATAAGATATATGAACTTGAGTTTTGGGTACAGTATGAGGAAGGGATTGAATACATTTTTATTCCACGTGGATACCTAATTGCTTGAACACCAGTTTTTGAAAACACTGTCCCTTTTCCATTACTCTGCAGTGCACAGTTGTTATACATCAAGTGTTTATATGTGCTAAGGTCATTAGTAGACTCTCTGTATCATTTTACTGATATTACACATGCTAACTTTTATGTAAGAGAGCAAGTTCTTCCACTGCATTCTTATTCAAGATGCTTTGGCTATTGTAACTCTCTAGCATTTTTGTATAAATTTTAGAATTACATTGGCAGGTTTTTGAAACAATCTGTTAGGAAATTGAAATCAAAATATGGGGAGAATTGAGTTGTTGACAATATTGAGTCTTTCTATGCATGCCAACTTGGCCAGGTGACAGTACCTTGTTTTGTTGCAGTGGACTTAAATCATTAGCATGTGAAATTCTTTTATTGCTGATTATATCTGTGGTCAGCTAAGGAAAATGCCTTCTGCAATGAATGAGCAGTCAGATACATGATGCCTGATGAATGCAGGTGGCTGAAGGATGCACTGTCTGAGAAGTAGATGGGCAAATGATGGTGTATACTTATGAACGAAGGCTGTGCTGCTACAAAAAGGAACAAAATCGTGAGGCATGCAATGATGTGAATGAACATGTGGGGCACTTGGTGAGGCAAAATAAGCCAGAAACAAAAGAATAACTTAGGTATGGTGGAATTATACAGAGAAGATAGGATTAACAAATGAATATGAATGCTGAAATCATTAAATTGATATCTCTTTTAGTCTCCAATATCTTAGAGCAATTAGAAGTAAAAGCCTAAAACTGTGGTATGCAAAAAAAAAAAAAAAAGGAGTAGTCAGTCAGTGGTAGAATTATCGCCTGCCATGCAGGAGATACTGGGTTCAGATTTCTGACCTGTAAACATCCTCCCCCCAAAAATTCAACAAATGGTGCTGTAATTACGGGATAGTCACATGGAAAAAGAATGAAATATGATCCCTACCATAGAGCATACAAAAAAAAAGGAGCACTTAGAAGAGAGGAGCTCAAAGCAGGCTCAGACCCACAGGTTTGGAGATTCTGAAAGGACATGCTCTGGAAATAAAGCTAGAAGTGAAGTTCAGCAGATCTTGCCATGAACCTTCCCATGTGAAAGAGAAACTCAGATGAAACTTAGCTGCCTTTCCTTCTAGGAACTGTAAATTTGTTACTAAATAAATCCCTTTATTAAAAACCAATCCATTTCTAGTGTGTTGCATTCCAGCAGCCTTAGCAAACCGAAACAATGATCATAGTCCATCTAGCCAATTATTTGGGTCTTAATGTCTTCCAAAAAATTTCATAGTTTTTAAAATATAAGCTTGTATGCCTTTTGTTATATTTATCCCCAAGTATTTGATACACTATAGCTGTAGTATAAATGGATATCATTTTTAAAATGTATTTTTAAACTATCTGTTGCTGTGTTAGCTAGGGTTCTCTAGAAAACCATAATCAGCAAGAAATATCCATAGATATAAAATTTATAAAAGTGTCTCAGATAACTGTGGGAATGTAGAGTCCAAAATCCGTAGGGCAGAGTGTAAACGTGACGACTCCGATGAAGGGTCTGGAAAAACTCCACAGGAGAGGCTAGCCAGCTGAAGCAGGAAGAGAGCCTGCCTCTTCTGAATCCTCCTTAAAAGCCTTCCATTGATTAGATTAAGCATCACTGACTGCAGAAGACACTCCCTTTGGCTGATTACAAATGCAAGCAGGTGTGTATACAGCAGATGTGATCATGGTTTAATTCTATGAAATGTCCTCATAGCTAGAGACAGGCCAGCACATGCCCTACCAGACAAATGGGCACCACCACCTGGCCAAGTTGACACATGAACCTGACCATGACAGTCCACCCCTTGTCAACTTGGCAGCTATACACATCACCTTAAACCATACTCAATCTCTAAATAGAAAACAAAAAAAGGCACATTTTTTCCTCACCTAACAATACTCTGTCCCAGTACAACCAGAAATGCATTAAATCTCCCGAGTAGGATGCAAGAACTTGGGTAATATTCATTCTTAAACTTGCTATCTTACAACTTAAATACTATAACATGAACAAAACAGCATTACAGTCCTCATTTCTTTAACTGATCATGTGGTCATAGTTCATATTTATCACTATCTTCTTCCACTACACACTCTATGTTCCCTTTACCCTCAGCAAGCACTTCAGCAGGCCATGGTTCTTTGCCTGTTCGGGTGACCCAAACCTTCACTCCTGAAGTTTCAGACCCATTGGTAGTCCTGTTGGGATTGGATTGTTGCAGTTTTTCATTGATTTTATCACAGGGCATGGTAGTACTAAAAGACGCCCTAAGGGATCTCCTAATATTCCAGGAAAACTCTTCTTTTCCTCCATTCATAGTTGCAGTCCTATTTCCCCTTGACAGTCAGGGTCAATCACCCCAGACAGTAAAGTAATCCCCTTCTTGGCTTGTTGACCCAGGGGCATGAGTAGCCCAAAGTAACCAGGTGGCAGTCTTGGATTCCAGTTGAATAGAATCATTGTTGTTTCTCCTGGTGGAAGCCCTCCCCCTTCTGGAACTAAAACCTGTAGACCAGGAGAGCTCAAGGTCACAGGGACAGGAAGCAAAAATTTTCCTAGTGGATTGCTAGGGGTAACAGTGAGTGGTGTCACTCCCATTTCCACCTGTTGGTTCCTGGACCTATGGATCCTGGCTATAGGAGAAACAGCATCATACAGTGGGTGAACTGATTCAGAGTATACACAGCTTCCGGAAGAACATTACCCCAACCCTTCAAGGTATTGCCACCTAGTTGGAACCATAATTGAGTTTTCAAAAGGCCATTCCATCGTTCTATCAATCCAGCTGCTTCTGGATGATGGAGAACACGGTAAGACCAGAGAATTCCATGAGCTTGTGCCAATTCTGGCACTTCATTTGCTGTGAAATGTGCTCCTTGATCAGAAGCAATGCTGTGTGGAATACCATGACGATGGATAAGCTATTCTGTAAGTCCATGGATGGTAGATTTTGCAGAAGCATTGTGCACAGGGAAAGTAAATCAATATCCAGAACATATGTCTATTCCAGTTAGAACAAATCGCTGCCCCTTCTATGAACAGAGTGGTCCAATGTAATCAACCTGCCATTATGTAGCTGGCTGGTCACCTTGGGGAATGGTGTCATATCGGGGGCTGAGTGTGGGTCTCTGCTGTGGGAAGATTGGGCACTCAGCAGTGGCTATAGCCAGGTCAGCCTTGATGAGTGGAAGTCACGTTGCTGAGTCCATGCATAACCTCCATCCCTACCACCATGACCATTTTGTCCATGAGGCCCCTGGGCAATGACAGGAGTTGCTGGGGAAAGAGGCTGACTGGTATCCACAGAATGGGTCACCTTATTCACATAGTTATTAAAACCTTCCTCTGCTGAAGTCACCCTCTGGTGAGCATTCACATGGGACACAAATATCTTCATGTTTTTCGCCCACTCAGAAAGGTCTATCTATCCACATGCCTGTTCTCCAGACCTCTTTGCCACCAATTTTCCAATTAGGGTCTTTCCAAGTCTGTGAACATCCAGCCAAACCATTATAAACAGCCCATGAGTCAGTATACAAACACACCTCGGGCCAGTTCTCCTTCCAATGAACAACCAGGTGTGCTGCTCAAAGTTCTGCCCACTGAGAGGACTTCCCCTCACCACTATCCTTCAGGGACACCCCAGGAAGGGGATGGAGTGCTGTAGCTGTCCACTTTCAGGTGGTACCTGCATATTGTGTTGAACTATCTGTAACGCAGGCCTGAATTTCTCTTCCTCAGTCAACTCACTGTAAGGAATTTCCCAAGAGGCCATAGCTCTGGTCTGGGAAAGAGAAGGTAATGTGGCAGAAGTGCAGAACATGGGCATTTGAGCCATTTCCTCATGTAACTTACTTGTGCCTTCAGGAGCTGCTCTGGCCCTATCTTGTATATACTATTTCCATTTTATGATGGAGTGCTGCTGTGCATGTCCAACTTTATGGTTTGGTGGGTCAGACAACACTTAGCTCATTTTAGGCAACTCAGGTCTCATGGTAACTTGATGGCCCATGGTTAAGCATTCAGTCTCTACTAAGGTCCAGTAGCAGGCCAAAAGCTGTTTCTCAAAAGGAGAGTAGTTATCTGCAGCAGAAGGTAAGGCTTTGCTCCAAAATTCTAAGGGTCTGCATTGTGATTCTCCTATAGGGGCCTGCCAAAGGCTCCAAACAGCATCTCTATTTGCCACTGACACTTCCAGCACCACTGGATCTGCTGGATCTTATGGTCCAAGTGGCAGAGTGGCTTGTACAGCAGCATGGACCTGTTGCAGAGCCTCCTCTTGTTCAGGTCCCCACTCAAAATTAGCAGTTTTTCTGGTTACTCGATAAATGGGCTGGAGTAGCACACTCAGGTGGGGAATATGTTGTCACAGAAATCCAAAAAGACCAAGTAGGTGTTGTACTACTTTTTTGGTTGTAGGAGGGGCCAGACGCAGCAACTTATCCTTCCCTTTAGAAGGGTTATTTCAATATACCCCACACCACCGGACACCTAGAAATTTCACTGAGGTAGAAGGCCCCTTTATTTTTCCTGGGTTTATCTCCCATCCTCTGACACGCAAGTGCCTTACCAGTAAGTCTAGAGTAATTGCTACTTCTTGCTCACTAGGTCCAATCAACATGATATCATCAATATAATGGACCAGTGTGATGTCCTATGGTAGGGAGAAATAATCAAGATCCCTGCGGACAAGATTATGACTTAGGGCTGGAGAGTTGATATACCACTGAGGTAGGAAAGTGAAAGTATATTGTTTACCTTGCCAGCTGAAAGCAAACTTTCTGGTGGTCCTTACTAACAGCTATTGAGAAAAAAGTGTTTGCCAGGTCAACAGTTGCATACCAGGTACCAGGGGATGTATTGATTGCTCAAGCAATGATATCATATCTGGAACAGCAGCTGCAATTGGAGTTACCACCTGGTTGAGCTTACGATAATCCACTGCCAGCCTCCAAGATCTGTCTGTTTTCTGCACAGGCCAAATAGAAGAGTTGAATGGGGATGTGGTGGGAATCACCACCCTCGCATACTTCATGTTCTTAACAGTGGCAGTAATCTCTGCAATCCCTCCAGGAATCCAGTATTGCTTCTGATTTTCTATTTTGCTAGGTAGGAGCAGTTCTAGTGGCTTCCACTTGGCCTTTCCCACCATAGTAGCCCTCATTCCATGAATTAGAGAGGCAATGTGGGGATTCTGTCAGTTGCTCAGTATGTCTATTCCAATTATGTATTCTGGAATGGGAGAAATAAGTACAGAATGGGTCCAGGAGCCCACTGAACCCACTGTGAGATGGACCTGTGCTAAAACTCCATAGATCACCTGACTTCCATAAGCCTCCCACTCTGACTGGTGGACCAGAGTGAAGTTTTGGGTACCCTGGAATTAATGTCACTTCTGAACCAGTGCCTAATAATCTGCAAAATATCTGATCATTTCCTTTTCCCCAATGCAGTTACCCTGGTAAAACGCTGTCAGTCTCCTTGGGGAAGGCTTGAGGAAAATTTAACAGTATAAATTTGTGGCAGTGTAACAGGGTCCTCCCCCAAAAGGACCTGGCCTCCCCCTCAACCAAGGGGCTCTGGATCTGTAAACTGTCTAAAAGTCTGGAAATTGATTAAGGGACCATGTCTCTGTGATTTTGTAATTCAAGTTAAGACTTCTGTTCACTTGACTTAGAACCCTTTAGTTTATACAGCTCAAAGAAGAATTTAGTAGACTGCCCATCTATTGTATTTCTAGGTACCCCATGATTTACTAGCCAATTCCACAAGTCTCTGTGAGTCAGATTATTTTGACTCCTTTGAGTCTGCTGCCTATTATGATAGCCATGTTGACCTTGTCTTTGGTGATTAAAGCCAGCTGCCACCTGGCTTCTGCCAACTTGGGATCTGGTCATCCCCACTGTGTTTAAGGATTCCAGCTCAGTGACAGCAGTTCCCACAGTAATATCTGACCTACAGAGAAGTGCAGGGATCATGGTGCTAATTTCACAAATTTGTTTCTCACAGTTCTGGTAAAAGATGCAACCTCTGGAAATTCCTGGGGTGTCAGGAAAGGCTTTCCATGACAAATCCACTCTAACATTCCAATCTCTCCAATCCTCTGGATCCCCACACCTACATTATACCAGGGCAGTGCTGGCACTTCAACCTCAGGTAATGTCAGCCACCTTTTGATGCATGTTTCAGTCAACCATCCAAACAAACTCTCAATGCCTTATCTAACTCTTTGAGCTATAACATTGAATACAGAATCTCTGCTTAGTGGGCCCATATCAATAAATTCTGCCTCATCCAGCTTTATATTCCTTCCACCATTACTACACACCCTTAAAATTCATGGCCACACATATGCCCAATTTCTGTGTATATAAATTGGAAAACTCACACAGTTCTATGGGTACTTTGTACCTCATCTTTTGGGGCCTGTTGGGACTTTAGTATAGTTATTGGTATGGAAGAAAGGAGGGGTGGTGGGGGTGGGATATGAAAAGAAATTAGAAGTATCTTCCAAGCCATTTGCTTCAGGGCATTCATTTGCAATTTTATCTGGTGAAACATGATTAATCACTCCAGGGCTGATCCCTTCAGGTGGAGGCTGGGTGGCCAACTCCTCAGGGAAGGCTGGAGGTAGGGCGGCTATGTCCTCAGGGCAGACTATTACAGGCTTATCTAGAGAAGACTCAGCATGACCTAGGGTTTCAGCCTCTCCACCAATATCAATATCAGTCCATACATTTCCATCCCACTTTTCAGGGTCCCACTCCTTTCCAATCAATGCCCTTACTTAAATGGCTGACACCATGCAAGACTGAGATTTCAGTTTAAGTTGTAAAGTTGCTACTCTAAGAAGATTCTGAGTCTGATTTTTGGAGATCTCAAGTCTATGGCTACAGGAAATAAGATTTTCCTTCAGGACACTCATAGAAATGTTTACATCTGTCAGACGGCATATAAGCTTCTCATTTGAAGCCCTAAGCCCATCCCTTTCACTCATTAATATATACAGTGTATCTAACAACAACCAGTCAACATCTCTACACCTTCTATTTCCACAAAACTCTGTAAATGTGTCAAAGGCATCACCCCCCAGAGCCTGGCTTCATGCAAGCGAAGAATTAGAGGAATCCCATGGTTATATTTTGACTATCTCTTTTGCCAACTCACCCCATGGATTGGCAGTATCATTCTGATTACGGGAATCAGAGTTCTTAGTACCTTTGAGTCCAGTCAGAGTAGAAAACCAATCGTAAAAAACTATTTCTGTTTCTTAAGATCTCACTCCCAGTATCAAGCTGTATTAGCTAGGGTTCTCCAGCAAAACAGAATAAGCAGGAAATATCCAGAGATATAAATTTATAAAACAGAGTCTCATGCAACCATGGGAACATAGAGTTCAAAATCCTGATGAAGGATCTGGACAAACTCAACAGGAGAAGCTCGCCAGCCAAAGTACAAAGAGAGACTTCCATTGATTAGGTTAAACGTCACCCATTGCAGGAGACATCCCCTTGGCTAATTACAAATACAATCAGCTGTGGATACAGCCAATGTGATCATGATTTAATTCTATGAAATGTCCTCATAGCAACAGACAGGCCAGCACTTGCCCGACCAGACAAAAGGGCTCCACCACCTGGCCAAGTTGACACATGAACTTGACCATGACAGTTGCTGGTACAGAAACAAGGTTGTTTTTTGTTTTCTGATTTGCTATCCAATATCCTGCTAAATGCTTATTATTTTGAAAATTTATTAGTTGATTTGGAATTATATTTATATGTCACCTACAAACATACAAAGTCTTGTTTTACTTTCTTTTCTTCTCATATCTTTTATTTCTTTCCTTGCCTTACTGAACTGACAAAGACTTCCAAGAATATTGAATAGAAGTGGCATGGTGCATGTGGTAGTTAGATTCAGTTGTCAACTTGGCCAGGTGAAGGTGCCTAGATCTATTGCTGAGGACATGAGCCAATGGCATGTGAACCTCATCTGTTGCTGATTACATCTCCTAGGAGGTGTGCCTGCTACAATGAATGATGTTTGATTTAATTGGCTGGTGCTTAAATGAGAAATCTCAACGTAGCACAGCCCAAGCAGCTCAGCATACCTCATCTCAGCACTCACACTCAGCCCAGGCCTTTGGAGATGCAAGAAGGAATCACCCTGGGGAAAGTTGTTGGAACCCAGAGGTTTGGAGAGAAGGCCAGCAGAGATCTCCCTGTGCCTTCCCACATGAAAGAGAAGCTCAGAGGAAAGCCTTTCCTCTGAAGAGTTATAGTTAACTACATAAATCCCCTTTTATTAAAAGCCAAGCCATCTCTGGTGTGTTGCATTCCAGCAGCTAGCAAACTAGAACAGTGCATATATCCTTGCATCCTTATTTCAAATACCTCATCATTAAATATGATCATTGCTGTTGGCTTTTATAGATATTCTAAATCAGATTAAGGCAATTCCTTTGATTTCCAGTTTGCTAAGAATTTTTTCTTCATAATATCTATTTAATCATTTTTTAAAAAAATAATGAATATTGAATCTTTTTAGATACTTGTGTTGGTTTGAAAGGAAGTATGCCCCCTAAGAAAAGCCATGTTTTAATGTAAGTCCCATTTCATAAAGGTAGAATAATCTCTAGTCAATACTGTATGTTTGAAACTAATGAGATCATCTCCCTGGTTGATGTGATTTAGTTAAGAATGGTTGTTAAACTGGATTAGGGGATGACATGTCTCCACCCATTTGAGTG
>PVIY010042718.1:0-20801 GCA_004026745.1 Myrmecophaga tridactyla | reverse complement strand
TTATGCACAAATGCTCAGTGATTTATTTATTTGAAAGGATGAATGATGATTAAGTCTTAAGGATTATGGATAGAGAAGCTAATGTAAATATTAATGTAAAAAAGAATGACATAATCTGTGTAGACCCGTAGACAAACTTGTGAATGCCTTCCTCATTCTTTACCAGGGATTAGAAATTATCTTAAAACAAATTCATATGAAAGGTCAAATACTTATGAAATCCTGTTTCCCATTCTGTGAGTTTTCTGTTGCCGCCTAACAAATTGCCATAAACTAAGCAACTTAAAACAATAGCCATTTATTATCTTACAGTTTCTGTGGGTCAGAGCCCAGCCTGGCTTAGCTGGGTCCACAGCTCAGGGACCCACAAAGCTTTCAATCAAGGTATCAGTTGAGCTTCAGTCTCATTTGAGACTCTTGAGCTCACGTGGTCATTGGCAGAATTCACTTTCTTTCAGCCAAGTAACTCCTGGTGGCGTGCTTCATCAGCTCAGCAGGAGAATGTCTCTGAGCACCAAGAATGCCTAAACCTTTTTTTACAGGGCTCACCTTATCATGTAAAACCCACCCAAGATGAGCACCCTTTTGATTAACTCAAAGTAAAACTGATCAAAGCCTAATTACATTTGCAAAACATTTTCCCCTTTTCCATGGAATGTCACCCAATGCCATCCATCAAGTTCACAGATCCCACCTGCATTCAACGTTCAACAGGAAGGATATGTACGCAAAGGGTAAGAACCTTGGAGTCCACCTTAAAATCCTCCTTAATACACCCGGTTAATACTTGTAGATTGCCTTTGATACATCCTCTGCATTTTTCTTTCTTTTAGAATTTGAAAGCTTTCTGATATTAAAATTTTAGATAGCCTGACTGCTTTAAAAAAGAAATGGCTCTCTGTATTCAGAGGTCCTTAGAAGTGTCGAGAATCCAAGTTGGAATATCAGAATATCAGAAATAAAATAAAATCTGAGAAAAGATTGAAATATAAAACTTTATTTCTTACTATTCATCAGAGCAAAGGGTGCTTCTGTGATCTATATAAAGTGGGGTCAAGATGATCTCGTTTGCAAAATGCATCACAGTGCTCTTTCTCGTGAAGCCTCCGAATGTCATAAGATAACATCTTTTCTCAAGTCACTCTGAATCTCATTTTCTCTGTATTTTAAAACTTCCCTTAGGATATATATCACAGAATAAGTGTAGTATATCCTGTCAAATTAATTCACCCCTTAAAATGTAAAGATATAGTTAAGACATTTAAAAACATATATTCTCTTATTCTTTACAATATTGAATGAAAAGAAATTCCATATGTTTCAGTTTGTAAGCTGCCAGAATGCAATCTACCAGAAATGGAACAGCTTTTGAAAAGGTGGATTTAATAAGTTGCAAGTTTATAGTTCTAAGGCCATGAAAATGTCCAAATTAAGCCAAGTCTATAAAAATATCCAAACTAAGACATCCAGGGAAAGATACATTGGCTCAAGAAGGCTGATGACATTCAGGGTTTCTCTCTCAACTGGAAAGACACATGGTGACACCTGTTAGCTTTCTCTCCAGGCTTCTTCAGTGGCTTCCCCAGGGGTGTTTTCTTTATGCATCTCAAAGTATCTGGCTGTGTGGGCTCTGTTGGCTCTGAGCTTTTTCCAAAATAGTTCCCATGAAAGCCACCTAATCAAAAGTTACCACCCATAATTGGGAGGGTCATATCTCCATGGAAACAGTAAAAAATGATCACACCTAACAGTATTGAATAAGGATTAAAGGACGTGGCTTTTCTGGGTTACATTATAGCTTCAAACCAGTGCACCATAGTATATAGATTTATACATCATACTGAACATTGCTCACATTTTTGTAAAATCAAAAAAAAAATTAAAAAGAAGATGTAACAGATACTTAGATTCCTGAGCATGTGACTCAAACTGCTGACAGGATTTTACTTTGCTGCAGACAGTGACATAAACAGAACATCATGCTTTCTATTATAAAAGTTTATAAGGACTTACAGTTCTTTTAATTTCCAAAGAAAGCAAAACATTTTCCACCCTAGATCTCTGTTTTCAACATACTGTGAACATGCATTCCCAGTTTCAGAGTGAAATAATCATTTCAGTAATCTCACAATTCATTCTTTTAAAATGCTCATATGGATGATTCCTGGTGCCTGCCCATGCAAAAAAAAAAAAAAAAAGGCTCATATGGAAAACTATGCAAAACAGATTGGAAAAATCTGTTGGAAAAACTCTGATCTGAAATACTGAGTTAGTTTTATTACTATTCATCAGAGCTTTCTTAGGTTGCTATGTCCTTTCCAACACCTTCTCTTCCATTCCAGAGACCCATCACATATGAGAGCTTATCCAGATGAAATGAAATAATTTAGATGTTAGTTGGCATTGCCAACTACAGTTAAATTCCCATTAGTTCATTGCTGATTAAGAACCTGTAGAGCACTTTCAAGAAATGTGAGTGAAAAGATCAGTAAGAGAGACCTATAATTAAACGGATTTAAAATTGCAGGTTACATGTAGGTTTCTGGTATGGCTGCTTTAAATAAAAGGAAAGGAAAAGATATGAAAGCAAGGAAAGGGAAGGGAAAAGGAGGGGGAAAGGAATGGAAAAGGAAGGAAAAGAAAGGAAAGAAATATTAAATTCATGAAAGAAAGAATATTAAATACATGAAAAAAATAAAATGAATTGATCATATCTAGTCATTTTTTTTCTCTCAAGGGTTAGTTTACTAGGAATAATATTTACAGTGTTACACTAGGACTATATCCTTGGAGAATGTTCTCAGTCTTTTCTCCAGCCACAGTCACTTGTATATTATATAAATCTTCATAGACAGTAATAGTCAAGAACCCAAGTAATCTATCATATTTGATCAAGACAAGCATAAATCATTTATTCATGATTTACCATTTCTAACTTGATTCATTGATTCATCTCCAGACAAGACAAGGTCAGTACCAAAAAAATATATATGATTAAGCTTCTTGCCCTTAGGAGAGAACAGCTTAACCAACAAATTCATCTTCACATCTGACCTCATGAATCTTGACACTGAGAATATTGTAAGAATAGAAGCAACTTTTATAGATGGCCCTTCAATTGGAAATGTCTGAAAATAGAGTGTGAGCCCCAAGGATGAGAGAACTATGTGTGTCTCAGTAATCCTGGCTTTACCAAAGGGGCAACCTGGTTCACTTAACACATAATTGCCTCTACTGATCAGTATTTATTTTCAATATTTCCCGCCTTTAATTCATAGCTTTTAGAGTTTTCCTTCTCCCCTATTCCTCTACCCTATAGTACTCTATTTTTTAACATAGACTTTCATCTCATCCATGTAAGAATGGTTAACTATGAATTAAGCAGGCTGGGGCTGACAAAATGCTAGTATCTATTGAATTGCCCAGTTTGATGCCATGACTAAGCTAAGAGAAGCAGGTTTCTAACCCTGCTGCCCAAGTGAGGGCACTGCTGGCCTTTTCTGTTCCTCCTCTGATTCCCCACCCTTCTGCACATATTTCAGTTTAGACAGATATAAACATAGCTAACCTATATAGCTCAGTCATATGGTATATGTGCTGTATTAGTTGTAAAAAATAATCCTAGAAACAAACCGATAATGATATTTTCTGTTTAAAGTGTTTTAAAAGCTATACTGAAGTTTCATGGAATTCTAGAGAATTTTCAAATTTCTTAGCGTAAGAATAAAAGATGATACTTTTACAACCCAGTTTCAATTTAGTTGGCTTCAATTCTCCTCTCACCTCTAGTACTCTACTTTCTAACCACATTTTTTTTTTAATCATTGACTCTAAGTGTCTTATTTTTTCAGTGTGGTTGCAAAGGCTAGTTCCTCTGCCTGAAACGCCTTTCCTCCCCTTTGCATGTGATAAAACTCTTATTCATCTTTCAAGACCAGTCCACTGAAGTCTTTCCTGGCCTCTCTTTTCTCCAAAGGAGTAATTACTCTCTTCCTTACTTCCATCGCATTGTATACGTACCCCTATTACAGCACCTAAGTAATTCTTTGGTTCTATCACTACTAGACTGTGATTCCCATGAGGGCAGGGATCATTTCTAACTCACCTTTTAAATTTGGTACACCTGGATCTGTGCCTGACACCCAGTAACACTCAGTGCATAAAGAATGAATGAATGAATAAGCTATTAACTTAGGCCATGCAGAGAAGTATGAGACCCGTCATTTTTCAACTCTCCTTAGTCCTGGAAATAATTGCCTCTTTTCTCACCCAGACCCTTCTTCCCAGTCTGTTCAGTTTTGCCAGTGTGGTGGTATTTCAGCTGTGCAAACCTGCTACTTAGGTATGGCCCCCCTTACTGTCCACTACGAGAGATGTGATGTTCTAACTCCATGTTTCCCAAATGTGCCTTGTGTAAAGCTTAACTGAAATGTTTATTAAAACTACATGTTGTTGAGTCCAACCTCAGACCTACTGAACATAAAACTCTAGAGAATGGGCTCAGGAGTCTATCTGTTAAAACCTATTCCTCCGATGATTCTGAGAAAGGTAAGAGTAACACAAAGAGAGAGTAACATGTGGCTGTTCCACCTGGTTTTGGGACAACTGCTTCCTCTAGTGGCCATTTGACTTACTTAGATTTGGACTTCATTTAAAAATGACGCACAGATCCAAAAAGAAACCTCTCACTTGGATTACTCTCCTGAAGCTGTTTCTCAGTCATTTAGGACAATTGGAAATGCCCCAGTGGACTCAATGTACCTCTGTACTACTTTCCCGATGTACAAGCCACTGCGTAAGTTTCTACCTCCTGATTCTATTTACAGATGTTCTGTTTCACAGCTGTTGTTGCAGTGGCTGATGCTAAACCCTAGAACAGCCCTAGGTATTGGCAGTCTGCAAACTGACACTGATGAGGTGTGATAGCTCATGCTTTGCGGGTTTATCCTTTAACACACTAGACCCAGAGGATGTATGGATTCCCTGTAGAAAGTACAGATTGAGTGTCACCCAGGGTTAAAAATGAAAAGGAAGTGGTACTTATCACAGAAGCCTGGCACAGAGTAAGCACTCAATAAATATTAGCAATTAATGATATTTTTACTGTTGGATTAGTTATATATATTCTTTCTTTGGTCACAATACAAGGAAACCTCTACTATCTAGATTATTAAACCTAATATATGGAAATATGAAAATATTCTAATTATCAAAAGCAGACATGCCATTTAAGTTAGTTTTAATTGGTTATAATATCATGGCTGTACAAGATGTTTTACATTGAATGCCAAAGCTCAAGATGCTTATTTCAAAACGTTAGCATTTCAGTGACCACATAAGCTTCAATGATCCAATAGACATAGTAATGCTTTAAGAGCAATTTAATGAAAAATGAGTATTACTAAGTGTATTAGTTAGCTGCCACTGGGTAACAAACTACCCCCAAACTTGACTTTAAACACTGATCATTTATTATTTCATGAATCTGTGGGCTGGATGAGCTGATATGGATTGACCGTGACTGATCTCAGCTGGGCTCACTATTGCGTCTGTGTTTAGCTGCAGGGTTCCTGTAGGAGAGCTGAGTTGATCTGCAATTGCCTCAGTTGGAATGGCTCATTTATTCTCAAGGTGGTTGCAGGATTCCAAGAAAAAGCAGAAGCACGCAAGACCTTTATGATACAATGTCATTTTTGCAATATTTAATGGGTCAAAGCAAGATAAGAGTTCAGTCCAGGTCCAAAGGGTGAGAAACAGACTCCACATTTTTATTAGAGTTGTTGCATAGCCTTACTGCAAAGGACACGGGGAAACTATTATCTGAGATCATCAATGCAGTCAATCTGGCACATTAATCATTGTGGCAACAATGGGGTTTTCTCTATATTAAAAAATGAAATTAAATTAAAAAGCCAGAGTCTGAACTAAGGCCAAAACAATTTTCTCTGACTCCATTATCACCCAGATGGTCATAAGAAAGCCATA
Source organism: Myrmecophaga tridactyla (assembly GCA_004026745.1). NCBI lineage: Eukaryota > Metazoa > Chordata > Mammalia > Pilosa > Myrmecophagidae > Myrmecophaga > Myrmecophaga tridactyla. Next base: position 14,816 of record PVIY010042718.1, on the reverse strand, counting down.
AAAAACTTTCAGATAGTTATTTGCTCATCTTTAAAACAGAGGTAACAAAAATATCACAATGTTATTATGACTATTATACAAGATGTCACATCAGTAAGTACCTAGCATTGTGCCTGGTAAAAGGTAAATATAGAGATATTTATGAGGGTTGATCTAAATAAAAACAACGGATTTTTGTTTTCATTTTATTTCATCATAATATTTATTAACTGGTCTCAAAGCTTTTTCTATAGTTCCTTCCATGTATCATCGTAATATGGAATTTCATTATATTATATGTATTTGATAATCTTCTTTAATAACATTAGTCCTTCTGAAGTAAAATTTTTCCAACCAGTTTTTATTTCAACGTAATGGATGAGTAAGTCTCTGTGGTAGATGTTTGTCTGGTGTGGGGCTATTGGTGGGCTTGGCCCACGTCCTGGTGTGTGTGGACTATAATAGCATCTCTTGAAGATATTACTTCAGTTAAGGTGCGGCTCAATGAATTAGGCTGGGCTTTAATTTGGATTACAAGAGTCCTTTATAAGTGAAGTATAATTCAGACAGAGAGAGAAAAAAGGCAGGGAAAGAAGCTGAAAGTCAACAGAATCCAGAAGGAAAAGGAGAAGACATTGCTATGTACCTTGCCATGTGACAAGAAAGCCAAGGACCAAGATGGCTCAGAGCCAGCACTGGAACGCTGTAGTCTTCAGGGAGAAAGTACTGCCTTGCTGACACCTGGAATTTGGACTTCTCCTAGCCTTAAAACCATGAGTTAATAAACTCCAGTTACTAAGCCAACCCATCGTATAGTATTATCAGCTGGGGAACTAATCTTTGTCATTTTATCAATGAGGCATGTGTTTGTAAACAACAGGAACCAACTCTGATCAATTTAAAAATAAAACTTTATTCAGGAATATCAAAGCACTCACAGAATTGACAAAATGTGAGTTAACCAAAAATTAGAAAATAAAGGCAAAAGGTACAGTAAAATCCCATCCAAAAGAGTCTCCAATAACAATGGACAAACTCATTGGCTATTGACTACACTATGGGAGCTCATGAATAAATTTAACTCTCCTCTGAGCCTCATATAATTCCCTCAAGATTCAAAATCCTAGGCTAGAGCAGCTGATTGACTAAGCCTAGATCATACAGTCCCACCACAACCACCAGAAAGCTAGAAGGACTGTCTTTCCCTTCTGTTTCCATTGTGGATAAAAGGGACCTGCTGTTAAAGTTCTTGGGATTTCAGTTAAATAAGGAGTATGTTTGAATGCTGGGAGACTAAAGTAAATGCCCCCTTATGATCTACTCCTTTAGTTGCTGTGGTGGTTTGAAGCTGTATGTATGCCAGAAAAGCATGTTCTAACATTTAATACATTCCTGTGGGAGTAAACTCATTGTAAGTAGGAACTCTTCATGAGGTTACTTCCACTAAGGTATGGCCCAGCCCAATCAGGATGATTCTTAATCCTATTACTGGAATCCTTTATAATCAGGATGAAATTCAGATATATAGAGAGAAAATCACAGAGGAAGCAGTCAGAAGCTGAACATCAATAGAACCCAGAAGAGAAGGGAGACATCGCCATGTACATTACCATTACACAAGCTAAGGAGCTCAGATAACCAGCCGCCAGCCCCAGGATGCCACAGTCTTCAGGAAAAAGCATTGCCTTAATGATGCTTTGAATTAGACTTTTTCCCAGCCTCAAACTGTGAGCAAATAAATTCCCATCATTGAAACCAACCCATTTTATGGTATTTGCTTGAGCAGCTCAGGAATTTAAAATAGTTGTCCAATATCCACAATATTTCACACTTACTATTTCAAAAAAGTAGTCTGTAGCATTCTGGTGATGACTTGTGGCAATCCATAGGGTTCCTTGTGCTGTATCTCTGCCTGCATCACGTGACAATGTTCTGGGCTCCTCCGCTGCTTTTCTCTGATTGCTGGCTTCTCTTTGTAAAGCCTCAAGCAATATGAATTAAACCCACCCTAATTCATTTGGCCACACCTAAGTGGGATCTTCAAAGATTGTTCACAACTGAATTCACACCCTGACTCACTTTATGCTATTCAAAAATGCAATGGGTTCGCACACATAGGAAGGTGGATTGAGACTAAGGCATGTCTTTTGTCAGGGCACGTGATTCAATCTACCACAGGCACAGGACAGCTAGAACCTTATTCACATTACTTTGATGAATTACTGCTTTGTTCCCTTAACTGTCTGTCAGCGTCTCAAAGAACTCAGTGTGTTTATAGTTGTTAGTAAATGATATTTTGGGGGAATTATAGATATATACACAGTCATAAGAAATAATACAAAAGATTCCATCTACCCTTTGCCCAGTTTCCCAAAAGTAACATCTTCCAAAACTCTAGAACAATATCACAGCCAGGATATTGTCAAATTATAGACCACTTCCACAACCACAAGGATGCCCCACGTTATTTGCCCACTTCCTTCCTGTCCCCACCTCCATTTCTTTCCTGCCCTCACCCCATTTTTAAGTCTTGTTGACTGCAAATCTGTTTTACATTTCTATAATTTTGTCATTTTTAAGAATGTTGTATAAATAGAATCCTATAGTATGCAACTTTTTGGAATTATGGATTTTTTTTTCCACTTGGCATAATTCTGTATTTCATTGCTGAGTAGCATTCCATGGCATGGCTGAACCACAATTTGTTTAACCATTCACTGATTTAGAAAAATCTAAATTGGGCTATTATAAATAAAACTGCTGTAAACATTTCTGTATAGATATTTATGTGAGCATGAGTTTTTATATCTCTAGGGTAATTTGCAAAGGAATAAAATCGCTGGGTTGTATGGCATTTGAATTTTCAGTTTGTTAAGAAACTTCCAAGTTGTTTTTCAGAGTGGTTGTAACATTTCACATTCCACCAAGCAATGTGCGACCCAGCTTTTCAGCATCCTTTCCAGAATTTGGTGGTGTTAATATTTTTTATTTTAGTCATTCTGTTGTGATATGTCTGTGTTGTTTTAATGTATATTTCCTGAATGGTTAATGGTGTTGATTATCCTTTCATATGCTTATATATCATTTGTCTTAATTTTATAGGCTTGCATAACCGAGTACCACAAACTGGGGGGCTTAAAACAAGAGAAATTTGTTATCTCACAGTTCTGAAGTCTAGAAGCTCAAAATTAAGGTGTCAGCAGGGCCATGCTCCCTCTGAATTCTGTGGTGGAGAATCCTCCTTTGCCTCTTTCTAGCGTCTGCTGGTTTGTAGCAATTTTGGATCTTTTTGTTGGAAAACTTTAATCTTGATCTCAATCATTGTTAGTTAAAAAAGCTTGCAGAAAAACAAGTGGCTAAAAATCATAATGATGGCAACAGTCTAGTATCTTTAAACAATATTTTCTTCTTTGACTGTGACAGTCCTTTGCAAACTCTGACTGAAACCTCGTTTAGAGTTTTTATGGGAAGCAGATAACATATTGCCCTAGACTGTAGGACACCAAGAGAAAGAAGTTCAGACCCCAAGGCTGATTATTTAAGATCATGAAGTTCTGCACCTAAGAAGTAACCTTGAGAAAAGCAAGACATGAACAAAGAATCAAGAAAATATGAATGTTTATATGACTGTGTCTTAGTTCAATTTTAACCAGAAACCCCTTTCTGTAACCTATAAAAACCCTAACTCACATCCTCTCTTTGAAATGGTTTGGGAAGATTCTTCCAGTTCCTTGTCATTGAACTTGAAATAAATCACTTCCCGCTGGTGAGTTTGTTGCAAAACAGACATGTTCCTCATCTGTAGCACTGGATAAGGCCAGCCTTTCTACTGAAAAAAGCCATGCTTGCAGTATTATCATCACGCAGCATTCTCCCGTGTCTGCCTGCAACTCTGTCCAAATTTTCTCTTCTTATAAGAACACCAGTCCTATTGGATTAGAGTCTACCTAAATCAGTTTGGTTTTAGCTAAACCAATCGTATCTTCAAAGATCCTAGCTCCAAATACAGTCCTTACAGTGTATAGGGAATTTGGACTTGCACGTATCTTTTAGGGGGAATCAATTTAACCCCTTGTGTTAGTTAGATTCAGTTGTCAACTTGGCCAGGTGAGCATACCTAGTCTTGTTGCTGCGGACATAAGCCAATGGTACGTGAACCTCATCTGTTGCCAATTGCATCTGCAGTCAGCTAGGAGGCGTGTCTGCTGCAATGAGTGACATTTGACTTAATTGGCTGGTGCTTAAATGAGAGAACGCAAGGTAGAACAGCCTAAGCAGCTTGGCATTCCTCATCTCAGCACTTGCAGCTCAGCCCAGGCCTTTGGAGATGGAGAAAGAAGTCACCCTGGGGAAAGTTGTTGGAACCCAAGGGCCTGGAGAGAAGGCCAGCAGAGACCATCCTGTGCCTTCCACGTAAGAAAGAGCCTCAGTGGAAAGTTAGCTGCCTTTCCTCTGAAGAACGAACAAAATAAATCCCCTTTTATTAAAAGCCAATCCGTCTCTGGTGTGTTGCATTCTGGCAGCTTGCAAACTAGAACACCCCTAAAACCATCTGCATATCCTCTTTGGTGAAATGTCTCTTCATGTCTTTTTCCTACTTTCTGATTAGGTTGTTTATTTATTTTTAATGTTGAGTTGTGACAGTTCTTTGTATATTTTAGACTAGTCCTTTGTTAGATATGTTGTTTGCAAGCATATTCTTGCAGTCTATAATTTGTCTTTTCATCCATTTAACTGTGTCTTTCATGGAGCTAAGATTTTAATTTTTTTAAACTCTAGGTTATCATTTTTTTTTCCTTTTTTTGGATCGAGAACCCTTTTCCTATGCATGAACCCCAAAGATTTTCTTCTTTATTCATTTTATTTGTCTGTGGACGTCCCATTGGTCCAGCACCATTTGTTGAGAAAGCTCTCTTTCCTCCATTGAATTGCTTTTGGACTTTTGTTAAAAATCAGTAGGGTGTGTTTGTGTGGGTGTGTTTGGGTACAATATTCTGTTGCACTCATCTCCTTGTCTATCCCTACATCAAAAACACAGTTTTATTTACTGCAGTTACATAAGTAGTCTTGAAATCAGTTGTATAATTCCTCCCACTTTATTCTTCCTTTTCAAAATTATTTTACCTATTCTAGTTCCTCTATGAATTCATATAAATTTTTAATAACCAGGTTTATATCTATAATTATATCCTGCTAGCCTTTTGATAAGAATTAAACTAAACCTGGATATCAATTTGGGAAGAATTGACATCTTTATAGTGTTGAGTCTTCCAATTGATGAACATGATATGTCTCTCCATTCATTTAGTTCCAATTTCTTTCATTAGTTTGTTATGTTTCCAGTATGCAAATCCTGCTCATGTCTTGTTAGACTTCTACCTAAGTATTTAATTTTTCTTAGTAATTATAAATGGTGCTATAGTTTTAATATTATGGTTTATCCATTCATTGCTAGTATTTACAAAATGTAATTGATTCTTGTATATTTATTTTGCATTTTGCAAACTTTATCAACCCACTTATTATTTTGAATAGTTTTTTTAGATTCTTTGGAATTTTCTACGTAGACAACCATATCATCTGAAAATAAGACCAGTTTTATATCTTCCTGACACCAGGAACAGGAGTCTTAGGGTCCCAACCACTCCATGATTCACAGGTATCAGGGCCACCAGCAAAAGCCTGACTTACCCAAGCAGTGCGTGGACAAGTATTTACTCACATGGTGAGAAGACAGAACAAAGTTAGCCTCCTAATGGTATTGGTTCCCCACCGCCAGCAGGTCTCATCAGGAAGATATTTTACAGTGCTATGTGGTAGTGGATGGTCTATGCTCCTTCCCCACCGGGGCCTGATATACCCACCAGGATGGCGCATTAAAAGCAAGTATTTTACCCAGACTGTGTCTAGTGAATATGTCTGTTCAGGGCAAAGGGGAAGGAATGCACCAGCAGGCAACCCACTATCTGCTAGGGAATGTGTCTTACCTCAAGGCACTCCTGAGAAAGGTGTCATTTGCCAACCAAACCAAAGAGCCATCCCTGTCCCAAGCACAAAGTATATTTGTGGGTCACAGGGAAAGGCAGCTGGCTGTGCTCAGCCACCCCTTACTACAGTAAAAGTCTGATTCTCTACTAGGCCTCCTCTGACACTACCCCAACAGAGAAGGAAAGGGAAGGAGCTCTCACTATTAGATGGGGGGTATATTAGTTTGTTAATACTACCAGAAATGGGTTGGGTTTCATAAAGGAAATTTATTAAGTTACAAGTTTAAAGTTTTAAGGCCATAAAAATGTCCAAATTAAGGCATCCAGGAAAAGATAATTTGATGCAAAAAAGGTCAATATGGTAAAGCACATGGCTGGCATCTGCTGGTCCTTTGACTTCTTGTCTCAAACAGCTTCCCTGGGGGCATTTTCTTTTTCCATCTCCAAACATCTGGGTCGTGTGTCAGCTCTGAGGCTTTGTCCAAAATGGTTCCCTCTCAAAGAATTTCAGCAAGCAATCCCACCTTAAATGGGTGGAGAGACATCTCCTTGAAAACCATCTAATCAAAAGTTACCACCCACAATTGAGTGGGTCACATCTCCATGGAAACAACTTATAAAAATGATTCCACCCAACAATAGTGAATCAAGATTAAAGAACATGCATTTTTCTGGAGTACACAATAGTTTCAAACCAACACAGGGGTAGAAGTCCCAACTCCCCACTTTTTCTCTTCTGACAACCAGGCATAGGGGAAAGGTTCATTACCACCAGGTGGGAATGACAAGCTCTGACTCCTGTGCTGGTTTGAATCTATTATGTACTCCAGAAAAGCCATGTCTTAATCCTGATTCAGTCTTGTGGGGAGAGTCATTTATTTTAATCCCAATTCAATACTGTGGGTTGGAAACTTCTGATTAGATTACCTCCACAAGTATGTGACACACCCAATTGTGGATGTGACCCTTTGGTTAGATGGATATGTGACTTCACCCATTCCAGGTGGGGCTTGATGTGTTTACTGGAATTCTTTAAAAGAAGAAGCATTTTTGAGAGAGCCAGAAATGACAGAGCAGACAGAGCAGAGCTGACAGGCAGAGAACAGATATACAAATATTTGGAGACACTTGGAGTCCAGAAGATATCACTATGAGATGTTAAGCAAGCCAGGACCTGGAGAGAGCCAAGGGAAGCCAAGAGATGAAAGCCAGCCCCAGAGAAGCAAAGTGAGGAACACCTACAGGAGCAGAAGCTGAAAGTAATGGAGCCCAGGAGCAAGGAACCAACAGATGCCAGCCACATGACTTCCCAGCTGACAGAGCTCCAGACCCATCCGCCTTTCTCATGTTAAGGCGTCTTTCCCTGGATGCTTTAGTCTGGACATTTTCATGGCCTTAGAACTGTTAACTTGCAACTTATTAAATTCCCCTTTTTAAAAGCTCTTTCAGTTCTGGTATATTGCATCCTCGCAGATTATAAACTAAAACAACTCCCTACTATGACTTGTCTGATACCACCCCAGTGGAAATGTTGGTGCTTCTTCATATATTCTGAAAACAATGAAAGCTAGGCTTTTCACTCAGCCTTTGTTGATATGGTGAGGATGGACTACAGTATATTCTCAACTGTTTGACTGCAGTAGAGGGATTATTGTCCAAAATGTAATGTCTTTCTAGACCTCCCCTTTCTTGGTACTTTGGCTAAAGAGAGCAAGATTTTTGGAACTTTTTACTTCTGTTCCTGTTGGTGTTTCTGGTTTGCTGGCTTCTTTAACTATAAGTCTGGGATATTTGAGGCAAAAAGACAACCCAGAAAACTTGCCATAATGCCATGCCTTGGGTCCTCACTTCTAGTTCTGACTTCTCTCCACTTTTTAGGCTTTTCTTACATTTTTTATTATAATGTTCAAGGTTTTCAATTATACACAGCTGGAAAAAGATTGCTTTCATTTTCCTGGAAAGAAATTAGTACTTCTTTAAGCAATAAATTCCTCTTCCACACCAAATATCTACTTTTTATAAAGGTTAAGCTTTTAACCTCTTTTCCTTAAGAAGGGAAACATAATATTAATGTACTTTTAAATTCTTTCTTTGCCCTTTCTATGACTTCTGGCAGTAGTTTTAGAGGAAAATCCTATACTTAGGATTACTACTTCTATTTAGGAACATTTCTAAAAATGCATATAACCATTATATTTCATTTGAGACCAAGATGCTCAGTTTTCTTATTTTTAAAAAGTAAATCCAAACTCATTAGATCTCAAGACCCTACTGTTTCTTTTTAATGCAAATGTTAAAATAACAATTTTGCAATATGCTGAAGCTGATGTTCTTTATAGAATCACTACAAAATCATTATTCCAAATATCAACATTAACAATAATATAAAATTGAAAATGCTTACCTTGTGTTCTGGTTTGAAACTGTCATGTACCCCTGAAAAGTCATGTTCTTCCATCCTCATTCAGTATTGCTGGGTGGAATCTTTTATATTGTTTCCATGGAGATGTGATTCACCTAATTGCAGGTGGTAACCTTTTGATTTGGTAGATTTCATGGAGATATGTCTCCACCCATTCGAAGTGAGGTTGCTTCCTGGAACCTTTTAAGAGGAAACCATTTTCTTAAAAGCTATAGTGCCAACAGACCACACAGCCAGACACTTTTGGAGATGCAGAAGGAAAACACCCCCAGGGAAGCCTTATGAAATAAGAAAAGAAAGCTAACAGATGTTGCCATGTGGCTTTCCAGCTGACAGAGGTGTTCTGGACTCATTGTCCTTTCTTGAACCAAGCTATCTTTCTCTGGATGCCTTAGCTTGTACATTTTCATATCTTAGAATGTAAACTTGCAACTTAATAAATTCCCCTTTCTGAAGCCATTCCATTTCTGGTATACTGCATTCTGGTGGCTTTAACAAACTGAGACAATATGCCATATAGTAACGTAAATTGACTACAGGAGACACTTTTGTCCAAACATCCCAATGACTATTTCAAATTCCAAGTGAACAATTACTTAATCATTTACTGGTATTAACACAATGACTTATAATCTGAGCTTACAGTATTTGTAAAAAGATTGGAAAAAAATGAACAAGCTAATAAATCATCACTGAGTGTTTTGTTAAGAGGCATATCGCTACCTGGTGAAAGCATCGGTTTTATAAATTACTCGATCTTGTCTAAATTAAGTCACATTTTCAGGAAGTGGCAGCTCAATACTCATTTAAATTTTATTAAAGTGTTTCTCCTCTCTTTAGAGCAGCAGTTGTATGATGCTAGTGCATGGGCTTTAGAGTTGGACAGGGCTTTAGAGTTTAACAGGTCAATGTTCAAATATACTTCCTCTCACTTACACGTGACTGTATGCCTTATCTAGGAAATAAGGGACAGTAGTATCGGTGTCATTGAATGCATAAGATGTGAATTACCAAATGTATAATAAGAATTGATAAATGTTTACTGTATACTTTAGTGGCATTGAAAGAATAACTTATCGAATGCCTATTTTATTCTGTTTAGATAGGGATAAGTGGCAGATAGGTTCCAAAAGATATAATCTTTGATGACCTTAAGAAATTTTCTATCTAATAGGAAAATTATAAAGTGTATAATGAGCTATAGTACATAGTAGTAAATAAATAACAAGTAAATAGTAAAGTACCATAAAATAACATGCTTTAAAATTCAACAGAAAAGAAACATATTTCCTGCTATTAAGGTTAAAGAGACTTCAGGAAGGAAGTGACATTTAAGCTAAATTTGTAAGGCTAAAATTTCAAAATATAAAGATGTAGAAGCCATTTCCATTTGAGAAAATAGAATGAGAAGTTACATTTGCAAATGTTTGTAGGGTATGTTCAGCAAAGAAAGTCTTTTCTGACTTGACTAGAACAAAATAATGTGGATTGGCATGCTAATCTATGAAATGAGACCATGTTATTTTACCTTTTATTTGATAGAGGGAATGCTTTTGAGGTCATAAAGCTGGACAGTATCATGATGATTTATTACGTTTCATCTATATTGGTGCATATTACATATTAAAAAGGTCAGAAAATGGAGACACGGAGATAAGTTAAAGCAAAACTTTCAACAGAGAGATATATAGAATGTGTTTGGTAACCTCTACAGAGGACTTGTAGTAAAAAAGAGTCAAAATTAATCATAGTAAAAGCACTAATTTATAAAAATAGAGCAAAACTATCTGTAGACATATCTCAAATTTGTATTTCTAGCATTAAGCTATTTCTTCATCTCTCTACATTCCCAAATGCTGTTGAAGATCACATTTAAAAAATAATCATACTATTGTAAGTTTTTTTTAGTGTACTTTTAAAGACTGAAAAAACTCCTGTAGCTTCTGTCACCAACTGTAAATGACTACAATACTTTCATCATCAGCTGCAATCCAATTCAATTCTGAGTCTCACCACTTGGAGTTAGACCAGACTCTGCAGATTAAGGGAAATCCTCTACACGATTGATCTTCAGGCACCAGCTTCAAGTCTGTGGACCCAAGCTGCCCGTGCTTCTGACCAACTGACAACGAATTCAGTGTTCTCACCACCTTCTAAATAATTTGCTAGATACTCACGGAAGGTGTTATACTATATAATGGTTTTATTATAGGAAAAGGATACTAAAGAAGAGATACACAGGACAAGATCTAGAAGGCCTCAAACACAGGCTTCCATGACCTATCCATGTAAAGTGGGAATGAAGCACCCCCCTGGCACAGTGTCATATATTATCTCTGTCTGTCTGTCTGTCTGTCTATCTATCTATCTATCTATCTATCTATCTATCTATCTATCTATCTATCTAATCAATTATCAATTGTGGAATCTTGGTGTCCTGAATTTATATTAGGGTTTTAGTGCATAGACATGACTGAAGGAATTGAGGCAGGATTAGATTTAGGGTGATGTCTGGCCAATAAGCAAAGGGTAAATTCTGGAAATCAGTCAAGCTGCAAGGAAAAGATATCTTTGGGGAAAACAGCAGTATAAACAACCCCTGGTGGCAGTAAACAGCACCTGACACCTGAAGGAGTTACCTAGGATCAAGCTTCAGCAAGGAGAAAGAGGGCAAAAGCAATAAAATAGTAAAAAATTGCAAAGATACAGGAAAACAAACCCTTCTCACAGTATTGCACTCCTCTTGACTCTTTCCTCATGTGATGGCATCCACATATTCTTCTCATGCATGTACTAAATACATTTTCTACCTGCTTGCGTCATCTAGGCTATGCCCTTGAATTCTTTCTTACAGCATAGCCAAGAACCTAGAAGCCCAGATAGGGCAACAGAATGAATACCCATGTGATGGACACAATCACCAGCCCCTGGCCACTTCCAGTGGTCAGGGTGGTTGGGCAGACATGGGGGGCTCGAAGCCTCAACCTTCTAATTGCATGTTTGGTCTTTGTAGTGTGGCCCTGCTCTGTCATCTCTCAGCATATGAACTATCAAGTGTGGGCCTGACATCTTTATGAAGGCTAAATTCAGTACTGTACATCAAACTCTTCCTTGTTAATTAATTCACTCATTTGTTCAACATACAATTAGTAATTTCCATGTTCTAGATATTTTATTTGGTGCTAGGAAGACAAAGTGAATAAAGCATAGATCTTACCCCCTATATTACAGTCTAGCAGTACATATATAATCAAAATATAAAATGCAAAACAGCATGAGGAGGTTAATCAAAATATAAATGATAAAACTGTGAGGGGGTGAATGAATTCTTAGAGATTGTGTGATGATTCTATACTGTTTCTCTTTCACTGTAAAATAACAAACGCATCAATAATTTATGACTATTACTCTTGTTCTTCAATGATTGTTTTAATGTGGGATCTAAGTTTTTCATGTTTAGATTCTTCAATGTCAATGCCAACTAATTTCTAATAAAATAGAAAAATAAATAAAGAGCAGGGTTTGCATTTTATTTTAAGAAGCAAGGAATATCTTGAAAAATTCAAGATGTATGGTTGTATAATAGTTGAAACTTAAACTAAGAGGTTTTGAAGGAAAGTCAAAGCTCAGAGGGTTGAGAAGACCTGGTTCTGAATCATAGTACAATGCCCATTCTTTCATTAGTACTTTAAGCAAATGTTTTTTCAGTACCTAACCATATTAAATTTACTTTGAATATGGCAGTATATAATACAGTTCTGGATGTCATTCATTTAAAGTGCTTCTGTTCACATATGATGTTCTCTAGCCATACTGTGGTAGTGATAATTGTTAACTGTCAAGATTCCTGTCCCCTGACGGGCATACCTTATAAAATAGCCTCCCCTTGATTTCCTGGTGAACAGTGAATCTAATTGGATATCACTCCCATGATTAAGTTACTAATCAGCTGACTCTGGGTTAATCCAAAGGAAGACTGTCCTAGTTGGATCTGACCTAATCAGACTGTTACTGGAGCCTGCTACAGGCTAAGAATCTTGCTTCAGGAAAGAATTCAAGGACGAGAAAGTAAGTCGCAGTAAGCAGTGAAGTTTAGTGAAAGATAAGCATATGCTAAAGAAATTAGTGCAGGTGTGCCCAAGAGAGAGACATGCCCCAAGTGGTGTGGGTTTCGCTTGTTTTATAGGGAGGTTTTGCTAGCAGTGATTTTCCATTTCAACCTTTGAAGGCCAGTTGTCTTCTTTGTTTCAGGAAGAGATAACTCTGGGTGTTTGTGGTCTCCTATAATGTACCATCAGTTTGCTTTGGGCACACTGTTTAACAATCTTTATGATCCCAGTCTTTCTGTTATTAACTAAGATCTCATTCTGGGCCCAATATTGTATAAGCAATATGGTTTTGGAGGGTTTGGGGGCTTTTAGGGAAATTCTTGTTCCAGGGATTTTGGAATTCCTTTGGAGCTGGGTAGGAAACCATGGCCCACAGCCTTGATGCCTTATTCTATCCTGCCTCAAGATGAGCTCTTTAAAAGAAAGTGAAGGATCAGAGAGATGTTCTTTTGGTATCAAAGATGAAATAAACTGCTCTGTTTTGAGAAGAGGGGTCATGTAGTAAGGATATCAGGGCAGTCTCTTGGTACTAAAAGTTGTATCTGGCCAATAGTTAGCAAGAACACAGGACCTCAGCCAGCCAACCACAGGAAATGAATTTTGCCAATGACTAGAGATATTGGTAGAGAGCACTGAGCTGGCCACTTAATTTCAGCACGGTGAGACTCTGAGCAGATGACCCAAGTAATCCTTACATGGACTCTTGACTCACAGATGCTATAAGATAATAAATTTGTATTATTTTAAGCCCTACATGTGTGGCAATTTGTTACAGGGCAAAAGAAAGTTAGTATACACACTCAACAGCCTATATGTGGGAACAGAGGTGGGACTTCTTTATTCATTATTTTTCCTATGGCTTGCAGACTGGGTGTTATACAGAATAGAGGTTTAAGGGACTTGAAGTCAAAATAGTGTGGCAGTAGAGAAGGAAATAAAAGAAGGGGGTTTATATTAAGGGAAAATGAAAGAGTTGAGAAAGAAATAATCACAGTTAGAGTTAGGAAAAGGTGTAATAAGAATAAAGAGTGAAAGGTTGGAGGTTTGGTTTGGGGTAGGGTCAGGAAGTTTGTTCCTGGAGGGCATGAATATGGTGGTGAAATGGTTTTGAATGCCACTATCTTTGGGTTGATAATAACAGTGAATTGCTAAATTGAAGTGGAAATGAAGGTCATAGGATAGAATTGTCATGTATATGAGTCTTGAAATCATTCATGATGATGGTAGAAGTGAGGAGGAAATAAGATGCAATCCACCTGCAAAGTCTTTGACAGAGGGAAAGGAGAATGAATAAGAGGTTATAGCTCAGGTCATCATGGGAGAGGGAGTAAATGATAGCTATTAAAATACTAGAACAAAGCATTTGACCCTGAAGAGACAAAGGTAAATACATCCTTACTTTGCCCACTTGCACCTATATAGAATCAGTTTCATGGATAATCAAGAAGTAATAAAAATGTCCCTAGAGGGTCTCACTTTCATCCCATCTGAATTTCCTTCCCATTGCAGATGACTTCTGTCTTTATGCTAACATTCATGTTTCATTTACTTTGTTGTGTCTCTGTAGAGATCTTGTCTTGTTTCCTGGAAAACCTATCATCACACATCATCAAAATATTTAAATATTGGAGACAGAATGATTTTTTTAAAGTCAGATGTTTAAAATATATAATAAATTAATTTCCATTCTCTACTCTGAAAAAAACCATAGGGAACCCCTCATTTTAAAGATCCTTATGGGCTTAAAAATAATGCCTTCAAGTATCTACACTTTTAAATGCTAATTCAGGCTGGTTCCTGAGCTACAGGGTCTCTCATTGCTCAAAACAGAAAGACCACTTCCCTCAAATATATCCTTTAATATTAGGCTGGTAACTATTATTTGGTCCTGGATAGCTCCACAGCTTATTTTTCTAAATAGGATCTTATATGCAGTATCCTCTCAATCTTCACAACAACCCTAAGATTCAGAGGTGCATTGCATTCAATATGGATTTAGTACAGTTTCAAGAAACCTTTGTGAGTGCTTCTGTGTGTGTGTGTGTGTGTGTGTGTGTGTGCCTGTATGTGAGTATAAATCCATATATTTATGCTATTGCTTGTACTGGGTCATAAATATATTTCTTATACTCAATACCACAAGACGTTTAATGTTAAAAGCTCTCTCATATTGCAAAGGAAAGTAGATTTCTTCAATTGAAGGAATTTCATTATCAGGATATATAACAGGGTCTTAAATTGGAAAGTTTCAACTAAAGCATCAATCTATAACAGATACTTCATTCCAAAGAAGGTACTCATCATAGGCAAAGTTTTGAG
>PVIY010042717.1:0-20785 GCA_004026745.1 Myrmecophaga tridactyla | reverse complement strand
TTGATTTGGTTTTTTATGAGGTTTTCCATTTCTGTTCGTACATTCAGTATTAGTTGTTTCAGCTCCTGTAACTCATTTGAACTATTGGTTTGTTCCTTTGGCTGGGCCATATCTTCAATTTTCCTGGTGTGCTTTGTTATTTTTTGCTGGCGTCTGGACATTTAGTTTCCTTAATTAGTTTATTCTGGAGGTTGCTTTCACTTATCTTACCTAGGGTTTTGTTGCTAGATGAGTTTGTTGTCTATCTGTTCTTTGACCTTCAGTTCAGCTTTTTCTGAGCCTCTATCTTAAGTTTTGTTTAACAGAGGGTAATTTTTCAGTTCTTGTTTTCTTGTTTCTTATTGTGTTTGTAAGGTGCCTTTTCCCTCCCCACCCTTAGGAGGGTCTACCTAGGTATTACTGACACCAGCCGGATTTTCCCAGGCTAAACTGGCCTCCTACCAGGGGGAAGGAGTCACCTGCATCAGTTTTCCCTGAGAGTGAGATCCGGCAGGTTGAATGACTTTCCTGTGAAGTCTCTGGGCTCTGTTTTTCTTATCCTGCCCAGTATGTGGCGCTTGTCTGCCTGCGGGTCCCACCAGCAAAAGATGTCGTGTCTCCTTCAACTTTGGAAGGCTCTCCCTGCTGGGGGCATGGTCGAGACAGAGGAGAGGTTGTAGGCTGGTTTTAATGGCTTCAATTTGCCAAGCCCTGGGGTCTGAGTTCCTTGAGAGAGGGATTCCACCTAAGTTGGGCTTCACCTCTCCCCTGGGGAAGGCTCATGTGGGAGACAGCCCTGAAAGCAGTCTGTTTCTGCCTATGCATGGGGCAGTTGCAGCCTGAGAAGTCCCACTGCTGAATCCAGAGGCTGCCAAGTCTCCATAGAAACGGCCACAAAAACCCCCGTTTTGCCCCCTTTCCTCTTTTTCGGTTAGCCCAATAAGCAACTTCTGACTTTCCTGGTTTCGCATGAGCTGGGGGCCTATTTTTGGTAATCAGAATTTGTTTATTAATGCCACAATTGGTGCTTGGTTGGATTCAATCCCCACTACTGTAAGTCTCTTTCCTTTCCGTCCGAGAAGCCGCCTATGGGGGAGGGGCGCCGGGCACCGGGCGCTGGCCGCCACGGCTTTGGGGAACTCATGGTTCCGGCGAATTGCCGTCGGTCTAGCTGCTCCAGACCTGGGCGTGCTGTGTTTCCTGTCACTATTGTGGTTCCACGAGCTGTTCTGTACTGTTTCTGGTTATCTAGTAGTTGTTCTGGAGGACGAACTAAAATGCGCACATTGCTAAGCCGCCATCTTGGCCCCCTCTTGTAATTTTTTTAATTAATAAAAAATTTTTTTTAATTCTCTCAACATTGAATTATTTGTGAATATTTAAACTCTCCCTCATTTTTTGAAGAAGATCTTTGCTGAATAAAGAATTCTTGGGTGGCCATATTTCTCTTCCAAATTCTTAAATATATCATACCACTTTATGGTGTCTGATGAGTAGTCAGCACTTAGTGTTATTTGGTTACAGTTTTATTTAGTGATTCACTTTTCTCTTGCTACTTCCAAGACCTCTCCTTTTCAGCATTTGAAAGTCTGATTTGTATGTGTCTTACAGTGGGTCTATTTGAATTTATTCAATTTGGAGTTTGTTGGGCTTCTTTGATTTATATATTTATGTCTTTTAATAAGTTTGGACATTTTTACCCTATTATTTCCTCAAATAATCTTCCTAGCTCTTTACTCTTCTCTTCTCCTTCTGGGATACCAATCATTCTTATACCTGGGGGGTTCATTTGTCAATCATTTCCCTGGGATCCAATTTAAAAATTATAATCTTTTCCACCATTTGTTCTTTCATGTGTTTGAATTCAATTGCTCTGTCCTCCATTTAATTTATTCTTTCCACTACCTTTTCAAATACACTCTTGTGCCTCTCAAGTATATTTTTAAATTTTATCTACAATATCATTAATTTCCAAAAGACCTGCTGTTTATATATTTATTGTTTCAAATTTTTCTTTATGCTCTTCTAGTATCTTCTTGATATGCTTTATTTCCTTAGCAGACTTATTGAACTTCTTTAGGAGTATAACATGAGAACTCCTTCACAGGAAATACCAAAGGAAGTTCTGCCAGCAGAAAAAAGATAGGAAAGAGGGTTTGGAAGAGAATATGGAAATAATGATTATCAGTGAGAGTAACTAAAAAGATAAAAAGAGTGAAAAGTAATAGATCTGACAAATGGTAAAGAATAAAGTGGTTGAAGTAAGGATGGTTTTGGCAGTAACAACATTGATTATTAATGAATTAAACTCCCCAATGAAAAGTTATGAATTTGTAGAATGTATTAAAAATATTACCCAACTATATTCTGTTTACAAGGGCCTCATTTTGGACCCATAAGTACACTTAAGTTGAAAGCAAAAGTGTAAATAAAGATATCTCACACAAATAGCAACCAACGATAAAGCTAGGCTAGGTGTACTAACATCAGGTAAAGTAGACTTTAAATGAAAAAAAAATGCTATGAGACAAGAAAGGACATTATATATTAGTAAAATGGGCACTGAACTGAAAAGAAATAAAATTTGTAAATATTCCTGCATCTAATAAAATTGCACAAAAGTATGTGAGGCAAACACTGGTAAAACTGAAGGATGTAATAGATATCTTTACAATAATAATGAGAGACTTCAACATATCAATCATTCCAATAGATAGAACATGTACATGAAAGATCAATAAGCAAACAGGGAACTTAATTATATGACAATTTAACAGGATCTAATAGGCACATATAGAACTTTTCACTTCAAAAGAACAGGTTATACATTCTTCAAAATTGATCAAATTCTGGAACAAAAGACTGGTCTGACTAAATTTAAAAGATAGAAACTATGCAAAGCACTTTTTCTGATCATAATGGAATGAAGCTAGAAATCAATACAACTGTAGAACTGGAAATTTCCCAAAAGTATGAAGGTTACTTAAAATATACCCTTCAACAGTTAGTGAAAGGATTTGTAAAAGAAATCAGCAAATATTTGAGATCAATGGAAATGAGAACAAACCATATAAATACTAATGGGATGGGGTGCAATGAAGGCAGTGCTGAGAGGGAAAATTATAGCTTTAAATGCTTATATTAGAAAGGAAAGAAGAAATAAGGTTCCAAATCCAGGAAATGAACTCAGCTAAGGTTCCCATACCAATAATACCTGCCTACATTGCACCTTCTGTATATTTGTGTATAGATTTTTCTACCTACAAATTGAAAATAAGAAATGTGCTCTCAGCCAAGTCTATAGCAATATCTCAGACAGCAAAATTCAATGTTTGGGGCTATCCAAAGCTTTCTGTTGTGCCCTTATAGACAATATTGAAACACTGGCTATAATCAGGGAGATGTCCTGCAATGTGTCATGCCTGATCCCCTACCTCTCACCTCCCTTTCTTACCCATTCCCCATGCCCTGCCTTTTTTTTCAAGTTGCCTGTCTGGGCCAAGTAAGAGCCTGCTGGAGAGTCTTGATAAGCATTAAGCATTGATTGTCCCAAAGAAGTAAAAGCATCTTGAGAGAAGAGGTAGATGACCCACTTTTGGTGCTCTCTCTTTTAGTCATAACTTTAGTATGTACAAACAAAACTAATTTGCGTGTACTTGGTTCTGTAATTGAGGTTTGAAACAGGAGTGTTTATTCCCTTTTGTAGATACAGTTTCTTTTACAGGACCTTTGTTTTTTTACCTGTCCTCAAGCCTTAGATTTAGAGCACAACTGGGCATGAAATTCTCAGTCCCTTCTGAGTTTGATTTTGAAAACTGGACTTACTTTCTGACTGACTCTGTGCTGGTCTTTCTTGAAATGAAGAGCACCCATTTCAGACCATCTGTCTCTCACCTGTCTCCAAAATAATTTTGTGTCCAGAGAGATCTATTTCCTTTGAGATTTTTGAGAATTTACCTGGGTTAGGAGAAGGGCTTGGAGAGGTCTAAATAGTGTATTTGTACTTATGTGTGTGTGTGTGTGTATGTGCATGGCTGTCTAGTTTATATTTATATGTAACTATGGTAGATTTGACCACCCAATGTCCTTTTTAATTAGAGTATTATTTCTTTAACTCATCTTAGTAATTTTTATCAGACTTTTTTTGCTTCATTACAATATAATAGGTTTAAAGTGTCTATGATAAGGACTTGATTATGTAATAGAGAAAAGTGAGAAATTATGAAGGGAACATAGTATTCTTGCAGCTTTATCTTGGAGTAGGAGAAAATTCTGAATATCACACAAGAAAATACCAGAGCCTTTGAGAAGTGGACAAGCTTTTTATTGCCAGCAGGCTCAGAGGACTTCTGTCCAATGTTTAATTGCCCAATATCCTTTGTCTCCAGATTATATAGGTTAGCAAGCCAGGAGTACAGAAGCAGAACTTGCAGGGCAGGAGTTACCATGGGAATGGATGGGTGGTGCTATAAGCCCCTGGTTCAGGGCTGATTTCTCTTATCTGGAAAGTAGACATTTCATCTTGCTGTGCAGGCAGGCCTGGACATGATGAAGAAGGAATTTTGTTTCACTACGTCTTTCAGAAAGCATGCTTTTACACATTCTTGAGAGTACACAAATTCAAAAAGCTATTTTAGTAAGGAAATACAGCAGTAATACTGAGGTCACTTTTATGAACTACCTAATTCCCCCCTTTAGACGATATTATTCATATAAATAATAATTTAAAGTAAAATAAAATAAAGAATTTTATTCTATAGAAGTAGCACCAGTTTCACTTGTGGGGACTAATTTATATTCATGATAGTTTGAGGGCTGCAGGCTATGAAGATGAAGATGAAGTGGAAGGCAATTTTTCTGTCTACTAAGGCTTCTGTAGTTTGACTTATACTTTTTAGTAAACAAGAGAAGAGGCAGGGGAGGATAAGACATATACTAAGTAGCACTAAAACACCTCCAATCAAAGTTTTGAACCTCCAAAAAGTTGAGAACCAACACCCAAACAGGTTTTTGGGTTCCCAGCCATTTCAGGTTTGAACTGGGACATGGGCTAAAGTTCTCATGTGATTGGTGATTTCCTCTATTACCTTTTCTTGGTCATCTAACTGCAGGCAATAGTTAGAAAAGTTGAATTTTCTAAATACTCGACCTTCCTTTGCTAACAGGTAGTTAAGAGCTAGTCATTCTGATAAATGACCTTTATAAATTTGGTCTGTTTCTGTGCTAACAGATTTAAAGCCCAGGCAGTTTCATTTGTGATCAGTTCAACTACTGCCTGGAGCTGAAAGATGTGATCTGACATGCAAACTGGGGACAAAAACAGCATCCTGAAACTTATATAGAAAAGGAGTAGTTACCTGGGTATGGATAATGCCACCAAATTAAAGTAAAATTAGTTTCTGGAAAGAATTTTAGGCAGACTACTTCTAGGAGAGCTAGTGCAGCCAAATAAAAAACAAACACAGAGATAAGGATAAGGAAAGTCAGGCCACAAACACAGCAAACCAGGGTGCCCATGTGGTGATTCTGTAGCAGGCAGGCCTCCCCCTCTTTCTGATTTAGCTGGGCTCTCTGTGGAAAATCCCCAAACCCCCTTCCCTAGTCTTCAGGAACTGGTGAAAATGCACATAGGCAAGATAAGATATTCCTGTGGTGGGGCCCCTCAACAGTCTATAGGCCCTGGGGCATTCTCAACTCCGCCAATTGTTTACCTTGTCTTTAACATGTCCTACAGTCTATAAGCCCTGGGCCATTCTCAACGTAAATCTGCCAATTGTTTACCTTGTCTTTAGCATATTGTTGTACAGTCTATAAAAGCTAAGGTTGCCTTTTGTTCGGGGCTTAGACTTTCGAGGTGAATCGGCTGGGCCCTGTGCGCATGAGCTAATAAATCACTTGCTTCCCGAAACTGCGGTCCCTTAGTCTCAACCTGCTCTAGTTTTGCAGAACATTCCTGGAGGCCTGCAGCCTCAATCCTGGTTTTCATGCTACATTTCTGGGGGCTCATCTGGGATCTAAGAGGGGGCTATGTTCTTGCCTTCCTCGCCTGCGGTGGTGGCGGTGCCCAGACCGGAGACCCAACAGAATCCAGTGCCAGCACCAGGATCTTCCCATCTTGGACTCCTGGCCTCCCCGGCCAGGGCATCGTCACCACTGGAGAAGCAATGAAGCTGGGATAGTTTCAGGAACCAAGTGTCAGGAGCACCACCTGTCTGACTGGTAAGCACTCGAGAGCATCAGGTTATCAGCCCACTCATAGAAGGCCAGGGACCTGAGTGGAAGGGTGGCCTGATCAACCCCCAAGACTCTCTGAGTACCAGTCTCCATATGGAGGACTTCAGATTCAGTTTCAGGAAGGGTGGTGCAGGAAGAGTGTTGGTTGAATGTGCGTGACTGAGTGAGTGAATGGAAGTCCTGGGCCACAGAAGCCAAGCACCAGGCTGTGAGTGAGTTCAGATTCTGCTGCAAGTCCATGGCAATCCTCATACGGTTAAGGGTGGGCAACCCCAAAAGGGGGACTGGCCAGGGGTTTATACCGGACCACCAAGAGGCACCCAACGTCCCTGCTAGGGGAGCAGCCAGACCGAATGAAGTGCTGAGTTGTCTAAAATCCCTTTGTTGTTTGTCTATGCACCCTTCCCCCTATCTGTTGGCTCTGCCAATATGGGGGGGGGGATCTAGTAAGACACCCTTGTGGTGCATGATGTCCAACTTTAAGGAGGCTTTTACTAATGATTGGGGAGTCAAGCTGACCCTTGGTCAACTCAGGAAATTCTGTAGGCTAGAATGGCCCACTCTTGGGGTAGATTGGCTGCCTGAGGGAACTTTTGACTTAGAGAAAGTACAAGCAGTTTATAATGTACTGTCAGGGATGCCTGGACACCCAGATCAGTTTCCCTACATTGCCACCTGGCTGGAGGTCACAAAAAAGAAGCCAGAGTGGATAAAGACTTGCTTTGATGGACATTGCCCAGTGCTTCTCACCCAGGCATTGGAGGGATCCCTCAAGAAGCCAGGCAATAAGTCCAAGGTTCCAGTTTTATCCAGACCACTGGAAGAAGAAGAAAACCCCCTGCCTTACTTTGTACCACTGACACCATGGCCCAGCCGAGCTCCTCTGCAGGAACCCCCGACCCCCCAGCAGCCCAGAGGCATCTCCTGAGGCTCCACTGAGCCCAGACACCCCTGGACCCCGTGAGTCATGGCAGTTGTGGCCCAGGCCAGCTGTAGCTGCTCCACCCACAGCCACACCTTTAATGCCTCTGAGAGAGACCTGAGGCCCTCCCTATGTCGATGCCCATGGAGACTTTCAGGAAGGGAAAAGAAACTTCATATATATCCCCTTCACTTCTACTGACTTGCTAAACTGGAAGAATCACACGCCATCCTACACTGAGAGGCCCCAGATGATGATTGACCTGTTCCAGTCCATTATCCAGACCCACCAGCCCACTTGGCCTGATTGCAATCAGCTACTTATAACTCTTCTCAGCACTGAGGAGCATCAGTGTGTGGGAGGGGTGGCGCAGAAACACCTGGAGGAGAACACCCCTGATGGCACCCTAGACACAGCCCAATATGTGGCCCGCAGTTTTCCGGGAAAGGACCCAGAGTGGGACCCAAATACTGATGTGGGGTTGCAGACCCTCCAAAGGTTTCATGAGGCCCTACTCCAGGGCCTCCAGAAAGGCAGCCGAAAGGCCACCAACATGACCAAAATCAAAGCGGTCTTGCAGAAGGCAGATGAGCCTCCAAGCGAATTTCTTGAGTGCCTGATGGAATCCTTCTGCCAATATACACCATTTGACCCTGAAGCCCCAGAGAGCCAAATGCTAATCAATGCTGCTTTTGTAGGGCAGACAGCCCCTGACATTCAGCGTAAGCTCCAAAAGCTAAATGGGTTTGCAGGTATGAACACAAATCAACTAATAGAGGTAGCCACAAAGGTATTTGTCAATCGAGACCAGGTAGAAGCTAAAGAAAGGAAGTAAGAATTCAGAGAAAAAGCTCAAATAATTGCTGCTGCTTTTGAGAAGCAGGATCAAGGGCCCCGATCGAGAAAAGTTCAGCAATCCTGAGTGCCCTTAGGATGGAATCAGTGTGCTTATTGCAAAGAAGAGGGGCACCGGAAGAGCAAGTGTCCCAATAAAACCACCTCACTAGCAGGGAGAAGGAGGCAGAACATTAGCCCCAGACCTTGTCTGGACCCTGATACCACTGACGTAGTTGCTGATGAACTCTCTGATTAAGACAGACCGGGTTCCATATCTTTAGGTCCCCGGGAACCCATGGTCAAAGTGAAATTAGGGGACCAAACAATGAACTTCATGGTGGATACTGGTGCTGAGCACTCTGTAGTAACTCAGCCCCTGGGGAATATTTACCCATCTTCTGGCTGAATGATAGATGCTGCAGGTGCCACAGGTATAATATGAAGAAGGCCATTCCTAAAAGCCAGAGTGTGCAGCATTGGGGGCCATTCTGTGTCCCACCAGTTTCTGTATATGCCTGAATGCCCACTGCCATTGTTGGGGCGAGATCTCTTCAGAAAGCTGCATGCCCAAATAACCTTTGGCCCTGGAGGAAAAGCCTCACTGAAAATTAATGGACCACAGAAAATCCTGTATTTAACTACACCTACACAAGAAGAGTGGCGGCTGCACGAGAAGCCCAAAAAGGGATGGAAATTTCCCCTAAACTACCATTCCCAGACATACTGAGTGTCTGGGCAGAGCATAACCCACCAGGTTTAGCCAAAAACTGCCCTCCAGTAATAATTGCTTTGAAACCCATGACTCACCCCGTGGCACTGCGACAGTATCTGATCCCTCAAAAAGCTCTCAAAGGGATTCAAAGCCACTTGGTGTGGTTAGAAGCACACCGAATCATCCGACCGTGCAACTCTCCATGGAACACTCCACTGCTTCCCATGAGAAAAGCTCAAACTGGGGAATTCCGCCCTGTCCAGGACCTGCGAGCAGTTAATGCAGCCACAGAAACGATCCATCCTGTGGTTCCAAACCCATACACCTTCCTCAGCCTGGTCCCAGGAAAAGCTAATTTGTTCTCTTGTTTGGACTTAAAAGATGCCTTCTTCTGCATACGAATAGCCCCAGTTAGTCAGGAGATATTTGCCTTTGAATGGGAAAGGCCCTCTGAGGGAAACAAAAGGCAATACACCTGGACCCGGCTGCCTCAAGGGTTTAAGAATTCTCCCACTATTTTTGGGCAAGCACTGGGGAAAGACTTACAATCATTCCAAGCCAGAAATTATAATTGTACTGTCCTGCAGTATGTAGATGACCTCCTGCTTGCCACCGAGTCTCTCGATGACTGTAAGCAAGGGACGGAGCATCTCCTCCACCACCTAGATCAGGCAGGTTACTGCGTGTCTTGTAAAAAGGCCCAACTCTGCCAACAGCAGGTCAAATACCTAGGTTTTCACTTGCAACAGGGAACCCGAAGCCTGGGGCCAGAGCACAAGTGGGTAATTTGTACAATCCCCACACCAACCTCCTGAAAACAAATTAGAGAATTTTTAGGAGCCACCGGGTTCTGCAGAGTCTGGATTCTGAACTATGCACTCTTAGCCAACCCCCTCTATGAAACCACTAAGGGGGGTGATCGAGACCCATTCCAATGGGGAACTGAACAGGATTATGCTTTCCAATGTCTAAAAACATTGCTTATGCAAGCCCCAAGTTTAGGCCTCCCAGACTTAGAAAAATCTTTCACCCTGTTTGTCCATGAGTAAGAAGGAATGGCCATGGGGGTTTTAACCCAAACCCTTGGATCGTGGAAAAGGCCTGTTGCCTTTCTCTCCAGACAGCTAGAAAATGTAGCACTGGGTTGGCCCTCTTGCCTGAGAGCTGTTGCAGCTACTGCCATCTGGATCCACGAAGCTGGGAAACTCACATTAGGGCAGAAGCTAACTGTGCTGGTCCCCCATTCAGTCACCAGCCTCATGGAACAAAAAGGGCATCTCTGGCTATCAAATGCAAGGCTCACCAAGTATCAGCCCACTTTATGTGAAACCTCAAACTTACAGCTTGGAATCTGTCAGACCCTCAACCCGGCCACCCTGCTGCCCATGGGGCCAGGAGCCCCAGAACACGACTGCATGGAAACTGCAGATGAAGTCTACTCCAGCCAACCTGACCTGAAAGACTAACCATTAAAACATCCTGACATCGAACTGTTCACTGATGGGAGCAATATGATAAAAGATGGAGTGCACTATGCAGGATATGCAATCATTACTTTAGCAGACGTTTTAGAGGCAGAAGCCCTGCCTGCGGGAACATCAGCCCAGAAAACTGAGCTCATAGTGCTCACTCGGGGTCTACAATTAGCAGTAGGACAGGAGGCTAATATTTATACTGACTCAAAGTATGCGTTCACAACCCTACATGTACACTGGGCATTATACAAAGAGCAGGGACTAATGACAGTTGGGGGAAAGCATGTTAAATATGGACCAGAAATTCTAGCTCTGTTGGAAGCTGTATGGGCCCCCACTGCTGTAGTGGTTATTCATTGCCATGGTCATCAAAAATGCAACTCCTTAATGGTGAGAGGCAACTGAAAAGTGGATTCAGCTGCCAAGCATGCCCTGCTAGGGCACCTAACACTTCCTCCAAAGGACAAACTGCTTGTCGCCCCTCTCATCCCCCATCCATTATGGTGCTGGAAGAAAACACCAACTTACTCAAAGCTGGAAAGCAGCTGGTTATGCAAGGAAGGGAAAATGAGTCATGAGGGATGGTGGATATTACACAATGCATGCATTGTAATTCCTGAAAACTTAGCATGGCCTTTCATACAGCATGTCCATCACCAGACTCACTTCTGGGAAAAGCTCTTACTGCCAGCCTGAGTGCTCACCTTTACATACCTAGGCTTCCCTCCTGGGTGAAACTAGCACGCAAAAGATGCATTATCTGTCGAAAAAAACAATGCCAAGCAGCCCAGCACAAAACTGGGGAGTCTAACAACCAGCTGGCTGGCCTCAGCCCATTCGAAAATCTACAGGTGGACTTCACAGAGCTGCCGCAGGCCCAAGGATATCAATACCTTCTGGTATTTGTCTGCACCTACTCAGGATGGGTAGAAGCATATCCCACACGTTCAGAACTACACAGGAAGTGGCACGAGTCCTCCTGAAGGACATCATTCCTTGGTATGGGATGCCACTTACCATTGGCTCTGACAACAGCTCTGCTTTTGTGGTTGAGGCCCTTCAAAAGCTGGCAAAAGCTTTACAGATAACTTGGAAGGTCCACACTGCTTACCGGCCACAAAGCAGTGGGAAAGTGGAGTGGATGAATCAAACTCTAAAGGGACAATTAAGGAAGATCTGCCAGGAGGCGAAACTGACCTGGGTACAGGTGTTCCCTATAGCTTTATTTAGAATCAGGTCCACCCCAATTAAAAAAATGGGATTCTCTCCCTTTGAATTAATATATGGAAGGCTGCCACCCCTTACTAGGGTTCTACAGGGAAACCTCAGAGAAATTTGAAATCTAAGTCTGAATCAACACTTAGTGCAGCTGGGATGGGTCCTGATAGAGTTAAAAGGGAAAGCATTGGAGGCAGTGTCTGAACCTCTCAGCATCTACCCTCCCATTCATGAATTTGAGCCGGAGGATTTAGTGTGGGTCAAAGACTGGAAGAAAAGGCTCCCTCCAGCCTCAATGGAGAGGCCCTTACTGTGTTGTCTTAGCTACCCCTACAGCTGTCAAAGTTGCAGAGATCATTCCGTGGATCCACCACTCCTGCATCAAGGGAGCCAAGGCAGACAACCCCTGGGAGTGTACTCCTGTCCCTGGACACCCGACCCGTGTCATTCTCTGAAAGCCATCGTGTCCCCCTCCTGCACAACTGGAATCGGCTGACCCATGCATGGCCAAAGCTTGAAGAGATTGTCAAGCCCTGCTTCAGTCACCCCCAGAAGCTGACTGATCTACGCACGGCCGAAGCTTGAGGAGCTGCAAACCAGTCTGAGTATCCACTCCCTCCCCTCATAAGTAGTCCTAAACTTTCAGCACACTCCCTAAACTCCCCTGTGTTTCCCTAGCCACAGCCCCTAGTATTCCTTATAGGCTAGACTAATTGTTGGCTCCTGCTCCCAATTGGGCTCCTTGTTCTATTAGTTAGTATCAGTTTAGCAGCAGTAGCCTCCCACCCAGCAACAACTGTTATAAAGGGATATGTATCTTCGTAGGGAAAAAATGCTTTTTCTTTATAAACCAGTCTGGCCTAAGTGCTGCTAAAGTTCAGGAGCATAGAAAGCAGGTCTGAAATCAGGACAGAAAACAAACAAAAACTGGACCAACCGGATCCTGCCACTAGCCAGTACCCTATTTACCATATTAATCACTGAAGGTTCCTGTGTAATCAGAGCCCTCATCAAATTCATTGGAAAGAGTCACAGCATGAATTCTCCTAATAAAAAGGTACGAACCATTAAATATAAGGTGATGCTGTAACCCCTCCCTATTGTCAGGGTAAGCATAAAAGGGGGGAAATGTAGCAGGCAGGCCTCCCTCTCTTTCTGATTTAGCTGTGCTCTCTGTGGAAAGTCCCAAAAACCCCTCCCCTAGTCTTCAGGAACTGGTGAAAATGCACATAGGCAAGATAAGATACTCCTGGGATGGGGCCCCTCATCAGTCTATAGACCCTGGGGCATTCTCAGCTCCGTCAATTGTTTACCTTGTCTTTAACATATTGTACAGTATATAAAAGCTAATGTTGCCTTTTGTTCAGGGCTCAGACTTTCGAGGTGACTCGGCTGGGCCACGTGTGCACGAGCTAATAAATCACTTGCTTCCTGAAACAGCGGTCCCGTAGTCTCAGCCTGCTCTAATTTCACGGAACATTCCTGGAGGCCTGCAGCCTCAATCATGGTTTTTGAGCTACAATTCCTCAATCTTTGACCTTGTGTGGTTCAGTCAACCCTGGAGTGAATGAAGCAAGGCTCAGAGTCTGACAATTTCCTCCAGCTTGAGCCATGCATAGACCAACCAGCAGAGTGGCTGGGGCATGGCAGGTGGTTTTTTTATGCAGAGTCAGATACAGTGGATTTTCAGGGTTAGTCTGGCACTTCTAAGATGGGATTGAGCTATTTCCAGGTTTCAACCAGGAATGGTGGATCCAGGGGATGATCTCGCCAACTTTAACAGCTATAGGGGTAGAAGGGAGGACCGTATAGGGCCCTAACCAAGTGGGTGTTAATGGCTGATTTTTCCAATTTTTTACACACACTGATGATCCTGGGGTAAAGGAGTGCATAAGGGTTGTTAATAGTAGTGGGAATCTTTCATTTACCCAGCTGTGCAGTAGAGACATAATGGAGCTTAGGCCCTGGAGTTGCTTTTTTTAAAGATGGTTCTCTGAATTGTATAATATCTCCTTGGAGTTCTTTTATCAGTGTTGGAGGGCTTCTGAGCAAAAATTTAAAAGCGGAAAATCTGGTCTGTTTTATGGGACTGCATCTTACTCTCAACAAGGCTATGGGGAGAACATCAATCCATTTTAGATT
Source organism: Myrmecophaga tridactyla (assembly GCA_004026745.1). Lineage (NCBI taxonomy): Eukaryota > Metazoa > Chordata > Mammalia > Pilosa > Myrmecophagidae > Myrmecophaga > Myrmecophaga tridactyla. The sequence continues at coordinate 7,266 of PVIY010042717.1, read as the reverse complement.
GGTTTCCTGACAGAGTTTCTTCAGATGTGATTTCAGGGTGCAGTTCATTCAATCCACTTTTCCTGAACTCTGCAGCCTATAAGCTGTGTGGAGATTCAACTTTATGTGGAGGGTTTTGCTGAGATTTTGCATAATTTGGGCCACAAATACCTGTCCATTGTCAGACCTGAGGAGGCTTGGCAGGCCATACTGTGGGATGATTTCTTTGCCCAAGAACCAAACTACTTCCTGGGCCTTTTCTGAGAATGTGGGAATGACTTTGACCTATCCTAAGAAGGTACAGACTCCTACTACTAAATAGTGGTATCCCCTTGCCTGGGGAAGCTCTGTGTTGTCTACCTGGATTTTGTCAAATGGCATTTGCCCTATGACTTGAATTCCCAAGGTGGGTTTTGTCAGTGGTTGTTTTGAGCACAAGTTACACATTTAGCACAAACTATTCAGGCAAATTGATGCAGCCAGTGAATGTAAAAGTACTGTTGAAGAAACTGCTCCAGGGCTGTTTTAACACTGTGAGGATTTTCATGAATTTGCAAAACCACTCCTGGGCTGAGTGCTTCTGTGATTACTAATTGACTATCCTTGAATTTCCACCATCCATTCAGTTAAGAAAGTGCTGCTTTCTTGGCTTAGACAGGTACATTTTACCTTTGAATATTTTGGCCTCAAGCCACATAGATTCTAGTAGAATTGCTGTTATTAAGGTGAAGTGGGTTCCCCTTAAGTCTGCTGCCTTGGCTTCTTTATTGGCCAGATGGTTCCCTGGGGCTACTGTTGTGTTTCCTGACCAATGCCCAGGGCAGTGGATGATGGTGACCTTTACAGGGGCTCATACTGCTTCCAAGAGTGCCAGAATTTCTGGGTCATGTTTTATTTCCTTTCCCCCAACACTGATCAATCCTTTATTTTTGTATAGGTCCTCGTGCACCTGAGCAGTGTTGAAGGCATGGTCAGTTTTAGTCTGAGTTGTCTTCAAGGCCTGCTAGACCTACAAAATCAGTAGCTCTGGGTTCTCCATTGCTAGTGGGGTGTTTGCACCCCTTTCCCATCTTTCTTAGAGTAATATGCTTTCCAGTGTTCTTCTTCCTTACAGTAAGCACACTGGTTACTTCCCAGTAGAGATGCTTTCCTACCTTCTCTGGGTGGCTCCCAATAAGTGGGTGCTTTATTTCCTGGCCCTGGCCACTTGAATGTTCTGGATATTGAGAATGAGGGCTTTTTAGTGCCCTGGGTGAGCACTACAGCAATCAAGTCTGCCTTTTTTTTAGTTGGCAGTCTGCTTTTATCTGTGCCTCCTGGTATTGGTTCATGTAAACTTTGGTAGCCACCTCCAGGAGCTGGAATATATTCATTCCAGAAAGCACTTCTAAATTCTGCAGCTATTTCTGGATGTCAGGTTGGGTTTCTCCAACAAATACATAGCTAACAAGTTTTCCATTTTTAGTACCTCTGTATTAAAAGGAGTGTATAGTCTAAAGGATTCACAGGGGCACTTGTGGAACTGGCTAGGGGTTTCATTTGCCTTTTGCAGGACTTTAGTGGTTTTTGACATATTGATTGTCTTTCTAGCTTCCTTTTTCATGCCTTGAATGAGTGCAGTTTGGTAGAGATTCAAATTATTTTTGCCAGCTTCAATGTTCAGGTTCCACCCTGGATCAACATCTGGGAAGGAATTTTGAGCATATCGGAATGCATTCACCATCCCTACAGGTGCATTTTTTCCCAACCACTTCAGGGCAGCTTGTCAAATCTGTCTCCAGTTTTCTGTGTTGAAGAGGGTGATGCAGAGCTGATGACAATATTGCAACATTGACCGATGGGTCTGTATAATTGGCTGGAGTTAGTTGATTATTGCTCAAGGCTTCTCAGTGTAGGCAGGAGTGTGGTTTTTCTAGTTTATGAGGTCAGTGGTTGAAGAAGTTTTGTAGATGAATATTGGCTGAAATCCCTGCAAATGGCCATATGGATCATAGTAAATTGGCCCTAGATTTTCTTGCAGGGGCAGCTGCAGAGCTTCTGAGGTGCCATAGGGTTTTCCAACTCGGGATTAGAGGTTCCAGGTTTGCAGGATTTCTGGAGGTGGTTCAGGCACACTGTGGCTAGGAGAGATAGGAATCAATAGCAGAGAGCTAGTTGGAGTCCTTGATGAGGTGCAGTTTCCAGTACAGGGCATCAGGGGAGTTGATAGCGTTAATGGAACCACAGCTGGTGCTTGAGGTGGGGGTCAGGAAGCCAGAGCTGAGTAAGGCAGGGGTCATAGGTCTTTATTGGCAGTGGGGAGTACCAGAGGTTTTTCTGGGGTCAAGAATTTAGGAAAGTGGAGGTAAAGAGTCTATGTCTTCTGTGGGGAGGGCAGCCCCTCTGTCCCTTTATCTTGGCAGCCCATGGGTGGGAAGAGGTTTCCTTCTATCAGTAATGGGGAGTTCTCCAGCGTTGAAAGTTTAGGGGCAGCTCAGGCTAATTGCTTTGTGACAGCTGCTCCAGGGAGTGGAATTCTCAGGTTGGCACAGGCTACCAGGACTTTTTCATGACTTTCAATGCAAGCTTTTAACTATGGTGGTGAATTTTGAGCAAGTTGGAGCCAGGAGTCAATGTACAGGAACTGGTCAGTGTGGCCAGGCTTCCTTGTCACAACTTGTCAGATGGCTTGGATCAGTTGGGTGTTGAATGACCCCTCAGACAGCCATCCAATTCCAGAAACGAACCAGTCCAATTGGCAAAATTTGTGCAAATCTTGTGGCTTAAGCTTCACTCCATAGTTTCCAGTAAACTCTTTTATTAAATTCTTAAGAAGGTAGGCTAAGGGGGTTTTGCTTTCAGTATCACCCATAGCAAACTTCTTGGGGCACCAGACAAAAAAAGCATAGAATAAACAAAAGACAATTGCTTCATCCATCTCTGACCACTTCCCCCCTATGAATTTAGGGATCTTTTGGCATGAAGTGGGTTGGTATAAACGCCCAACCCGGACTCTCTTGTTGAGATAGCTGCTTTACAAGCCCTATGAAGACCCATGGAACTGCAGATTTGGACAATTCACTTCATGAGTGACACAGCACCAAAGCCCCAGGACAGAGCCATGTCTCATTTACACTCTTTCACACACCAGGCACTCAACAGCATGACAAGTTATGTTGCCTCCCAAAACCAGAGTGTATCTAATGACAAAGAGCTTCTCCTTCAGCTTCTCCTCTATCCACAAGTTATTTGGCCTGGTTTAGGAGGTGATCAATCTCCTCTTCTACCTGAGAGGCAGGATCTGTCTGTCCCTATAACTAATTGAATGGCCATTCTTACCAGTCCAATGGGTGGGGCTCCAGCTCAGTTCTCAGAGCTGCTGAGCTCCCTTCTGAATTTGAGGAAGCTGGTGTCCCATTCCAATCAGATGAGCCTGAGGCAGAAGAAAAGTTTCCAATGGTGCCCAGGGATGGTCAAGATTGAACCACAGCTCAGGCCTTCCCAGAGATAGGGAGGGGACACAAGGATCTATTTTCCTTGGGATGTGGAACTTCCCAGCCAATGCACCAGAAATGAAGTAGGGAAAAACTGAACACCACACAAGAAAGCACCAGAGCCTCTGAGGAATTGACAAGCTTTTTATTGCTGGCAGGCTCAAAAGATTTCTGTCCAAAGTCTGAGGACCCAATATCCTTCATCTCCAGAATATATAAGCTGGCAAGCATGGAGTACAGTACAAAGAAGCAGAACTTGCAGGGGAGGAGTTACCTGGAAATGAACTGGGGTGGTGCTATAAACTTTAGCTGAGGGTTGATATCTTTTAGCTGGAAAATAGACATTTCATCTTGCTACACAGGTGTGCCTGGACATGATGCTTCAGGCATTTTGCTTCACTACCTCTTTCAGAAAGCATGTTTTTACATGTTCTTCAGAGTACACAAATTCATAAAGTCACTATAATAAGGAAATATGAAGTCACTTTTATAAGCCACCTCAATCCCAGTTACTGCCTGTATTCAAGAACATAGACTTGGCATGGTGAGAACAAAAGGTTCTTATACCATATATAGATCAGTATGTCATAGATTCTTGTCAAAAGTGAGAGGAACTACCAGATTTTGCATCTGGTGAGTTACCATGACAGCAGAACTGATGAAGTGCAGAGTAATATTTATTTTATCTATGGTTTGGCTGTAGTTCACACTCCCTTGGATCACATAAGCTGGCCTAGTGCCATCCTATCCCTTTGCAAGGTGGCTGTAGTGGAAGAAGCCATTGTGTGTATAAATCAGATTAAGAATTTCTGTGTCTTCTTACCAACTAGAGGAGTGTTGATGTCAGTTCAGTGAGGCACTTAAATATTTCACTCAGCTATCTGCTATTAGGTATTCTCTAGCTTATCAGAACTCATAGGCTCAAGCAAATGTATTCCCTTGCAGAAAAGAAAGCAAAATAATCTCATCCTGATCAATTAGCAGGGTCAGAGGGAGCATACAGTCCTGGGGGCTTGAAAACAGTGACTCAGGGAGGGAAATGCTTAAAGAAGAAAAGGAACAGTTCAAAGTTAGATGTTGAGAAAGGAAAATCCTAAGGATAAAATAAGGAGGCATCTAGTTCATTTTCTGGAATTTGTCCTTAGCAGGATTGGCTCCCATGGGCTGAAAGAAGAGGCTTTTGAGTCAGGTGCTGGGTCCCAGAGAGCGCTTGATGCCATGGGTCTTGTGTCTGCACCTACTCAGGGATATGACTTAGGGACTCCCATGAGCTGCATTTGAGAGTATTGATGCAAACTGCTTTGGGGCATAAGCAACAATTGGGAGAGAATTTATATGTGCATTGAATTAGATCTGAAGGAGCCCAGTTAATGGTTTTATTATATGCCAGTTTAGCTTAAATGAAAAGTTTGGAAACCTGCTTTGCTGCATGAGCACACAAAGGAGCAAGATATCTCTCCTAGAAATAACTAGGACTGTAAGGAGAATAACTTATCACAGTCAAGGTTATTTAAATATAAACCCTCAGAAAACAAAAGCAGGGTCCACATGAGAATACAAAGGGCCAAAGTTTATCAGCCTAATAAATTAAGACAGAATAATGCCCTGTTTTTAAAAATCAAAAGAAGGTAAAAGAGAGGATGGGAGGTGGTGGATAAATCACTGGCCAAGAAAAGCAATAATAACCACCTTTAATCTATGTGGATATGTTAATGAAAAAGGCTCTGCACCAGTATGAAACTGTTATGTAATGCAGAAAAGTCAAGTTCTTTCATCCTGTTGCAATATTTTTGTGTGGGACATTTTTAAGTTTTTTCCATGAAGATGTGAAAACAACAATTGGGTGGGACCTTTTAATTAGGTGGTTTCCATGGAGCCATGTCTCCACCATTTAAGTTGGATCACCTTAGAGCCAACACAGATAAATTTATTAAGGTAAAATTGCTATGAGGAATTTATTACTACTGTTTATTTTTAAACATATATATGTATAATTCTTACTTTAACTATTTTCAAATCTATCTCTACCACATTGTCGGTCTCATTATCTTACCAATGTCACTGCAGGGTAAGTCAAAAAAGTTAAAGTGAACCTTACCAAGGCACTGTATTCTCAGTATTTTAAGGAAATACATTTTAAATCAGTGAAATTTTGATAATTTTAAGACATAATATTTGATTAAAAATATTAAATTCATTCATCTCTTTGTGATCTCCCTTCCACTATCTCTCTCTCCATTTCTCAATCCTTGTATTTCAATATCTAATTCTCTATATCTATTAATAAACTGCTGCCAACAAGGGTCACAAGAAACAAGAAAATGAGAAAGAAGATGAGATTGGGACATGAATGAAAATCTATTAATATCCATATCTATATCTCTATATATGCATATATCCAACTCTGACACTTGGGGACATTCTCTAGGTTTGCTTAGTCTTGATTTGCAAGAGATAGAACCTGTGTAAATGTGATAGCACTCATAAATAATCTTCTGTAACCTATGTTGAATATGCTAATTGTTTTACACGTGACATTTTACCTCCTTAATAAGTCTGCAAGAAATTACTTTCCTTCTTTTCTACTGGCAAGTTTGATTTTAGAGAGACATAATTTGGCCTACTTAGACATCAGTTAACGACCAGGACTATATATAATGACTCCTGCTTCTTTGCCTAAGCATATTACCTAATGTGATCTTTAAAAGAAAAGTCTAATTTAAGTGTTCTTTATTTTGAAATCAAGGTGAGAACCATGTCTTTAATTTTTGTAATTGATAGCTAAAAATATAAGACCATTTCAACGGACAGGAAGAAGCCCAGTATCTAATGCCTTCAGGGTGGCATTCAGCATCTTTTCTCCATGTACTCAAAGGAATGTTGGTGATAAGAACAACAATTAAAATAAAAACAAGTAGACAAGGAGAAACTGTGATTAGTGGTGTAATTTGGTGATGAACTTCATCTGTGCTTAGTACAATAGAGCTCTGGGTGAAGGGAAACTAACAGTAACTAGACAAATGAGACAATAACCTGGTCTGAAGTGGGAATTAATGTAGAGAACCTTGACTGAACCATATGCTAATTTTTGAAAATAAGTGAAATGAGTACATTGGTTAAACTTGTAAATGCACAAGCATTATTTTTGAAGATGTTCCTCATATTTTTATCATATAAAGAAAACATAAGTGAAAGCATTAAAAATAAATTTCACAAGATATGAAATAATAGCACATTTCCTGGAAAAGTGTAGTTGGAGACAAAGTTTTCCACAGTCTATAGTGACTTGTTTTTATGGTTGGAAGTATGCCCATCTATTATTTTACTCAACCTAGGAAATACCACATAATTCTACATAACTTACATTATATAGACCCTTGTGATGTTAGGTTCTGGTGTCAACTTGGCCAAGTGATTATACTCAGTTGTGTTGTCAGGCCATCACTGCCCTAGCCATTGCTATAAGGATATTATATGGCTGGCTGATAAACCAGTAGAGTGTATTAAATCATCAGTCAGTTGATTACATCTGTGGCTGCTTGCATCTGTGATAAATTGGGCATATCTCAAACAATGAGATTATCCAATCAGTTGAAAGCCGTTATGGAAGAAGAAGGATTCTTATGCTGCTTCTTCAGCCAATGAGCTTCTCCTGTGGAATTCATCCAGATCCTTCATTGGAGCCACTAACCTCACAACCTGCCATATGGACTTTTAACACTTCCATAGCCATTCACCTTTATAAATCTCATATTTACAGATCTCTCCTATTGGTCCTATTTCTCTAGGGAAAGATGATCATAATAGCTTTGTG
>PVIY010042716.1:0-20785 GCA_004026745.1 Myrmecophaga tridactyla | reverse complement strand
GTTGTCCACACTGCTTGTGAGAATATCAAGAATTTAACTTGGGGAGGTTGAATTTTCCCCGGTTCTCACCATTCCCTGAAGGGGGCTTTGCAAATACTTTTTTATTCACTGTTTGAATCACTCTGGGATTTATCGGGGCATCACTCTGGACAAACCAACAAAATCTCATGCCCTACCCAAGGTTCCATGTACTTATGGTGTTCAACCCAGCTATCTACGTAAGTTATATTAGGAAATGCACTAGTCAAAATATAAATTTTGTACCAAATAAACATTTTTTGCTTTAGTCTCACACATAAGTTGAAATTTTAAAATATTAATTACCATCTATTTTCAGCACCCTGCAGTAATGACATTCCTTTGTTCTTCCTCATGTAAAAACATTTTTAAAATTTGTACACTTAGTCACTATCATTATACACTCTAGGCATTCCTAGATTATACCATCTTAGTCTTTATCGTCTATCTTTCTTTCTGATTTCATTTATGCCCCCAGCCCTCCTCCTTCTATCATTCTCACATTCAGCTTCATTCAGTGTTTTAACATAATTGTATTACAGTTAGGTAGTATTGTGCTGTCCATTTCTGAGTTTTTATATTCAGTCCTGTTGCACAATCTGTATCTTTTCAGCTCCAATTACCCAATATCTTACCCTATTTCTATCTCCTGATGGTCTCTGTTACCAACGAAATATTCCAAATTTATTCACTAATTCAGTTCATATCAATTTTTCTCCCCCTTTTTGTACAAACTAGCAGTGGTTCCGTTTATATAGATCCCACAACACCCTCGTTGGTTTCCTATGCCATATGCTGGGATCGTGCCCATCAAACAAAAGGACTTTCCACAAATGTTTCCTGGATAACTCCGTCTCCCATCCTCGCTTTTTCTGAAAAGGCTGACTGGTTCCACATTTGGTTAAATCCTCACATGGGGCACTATTCTCTGGGGTCTCCCTTTCTGGAAGCCCAGAATTTTCCAGACCATCAGTTTTTTATTTCTTTGTACCTAAAATTTCAGTTCTCACTTTATTGCTTTCCTCTTACATTTTACTATAAGCTGCAAGGAAAAACCAGGCCACGCTTTCCATGTTTAATTTGGAAATTTCTTCTGCTAAATATCCAAGTTCACGGCTTTTAAAACTTGCCTTCCAACTAAAACCAGCAGGCGATTTTACCAGATTCTTTACCACTTTAAAATAAGGATCACTTTCCTTCCAGTTTGCAATAACACATGCGTCATTTCTGTCTAAAGCCTCATCATAGGTAGCGTTAGAGTCTGCGTTTCTACCAACAGTCTCTTCAAAGCATTCTAGGCCTTCTCTATCAAGCTCCTCACAATTCTGCCAGATTCTACCCCTTAGCCACTTTAAAATCCATTCCAACATGTTTGGTATTTGCAAATTGCAGCGACACCCCACTCTCTGTACCAAATCTGTGATAGTTGGCAAGATGCTGGAATGCGATATACCAGAACTGAATCAGCTTTTACAAAAAGGGAAATTCTTAAGTTGCAAGTTACACTTCTAAGACCATGAAAATGTCCAAATTAAGGCAAGGCTATAAAAATGTACAAATTAAGGCATCCAGGGAAAGATTCTGTTCTAGTTTGCTAGCTGCTGGAATGCAATATACCAGAAACAGAATGGCTTTTAAAAACGGGAATTTAATAAGTGGCTAGTTCACAGCTCTAAGGCCAAGGGGATTTCCCAATTAAAACAAGTCTATAGAAATGTCCAATCAAAGACATCCAGGGAAAGATACCTTGGTTTAAGAAGGCCGATGAAGTTCTGGGTTTCTCTATCAAGTGAGAAGGCACATGGTGAACATGGCATCATCTGTTAGCTTTCTCTCCTGACTTCCGGTCTCATGAAACTCCCCAGGAGGCATTTTCCTTCTTCATCTCCAAAGGTCGCTGGCTGGTGGACTCTCTGCTTCGTGGTGCTGCATCATTCTCTGCTCTCTCTGAATCTCTCTCATTCTCCCAAATGTTTCCTCTTTTGTAGGATTCCAGTAAACTAATCAAGACCATCTGAATAGGTGGAATCCCATCTCTATCTAATCAAATTTAATACCCGCTCTTGATTGAGTCACATCTACAGGGAGATGATCTAGTTAAAGTTTCAAACACACAGTACTGAATAGGGATTAGAAGAAACGGCTGCCTTTACAAAATGGGATTAGGATTAAAACATGGCTTTTCTAGGGTCCACCCATCCTTTCAAACTGGCACAGATACCTTGGTTCAAGAAGGCCAATGATGTTTAGGGTTTCTGTCTTAGCTGAAAAAGCACATGGCCACATCTGCTCACTTTCTTTCCAGGCTTCTTCCTTGGCTTCCCTGGGGACATTTTCTTTATTCATCTCCAAAGGTTTCTGGCTGTGTGGGCTCTATTGGCTCTGTCAATTCTGATACTCTCCAAAGTGTTTCCTCTTGTAAAGGATTCCAGTGTACTAACCAAGACCCACCTGGAATAGGTAGAGTCACATTTCCATCTAATCAAAAGATCATGCTCACAATTGGGTATGTCACATCTCCGTGGAGATAATCTAATAAAAAATTGCAACCTAAAGTATTGAATCAGGATTAAAAGAAGCAGCTGCTCCTATAAAATTGGATTAGGCTTAAGACATGGCTTTTCTGGGGTGCCTAATATTTTCAAACCAGCGCACCCCCTATTATTGACCCCTAGTAATGGTGTGGTACATTTGTTACTATTGATGAAAGAATATTAAGATATTACTATTAACTATGGTCCGTAGTTTACAATAGGTGCATTTTTTCCATATTCCATTCTATTATTAACTCCTTGTAATAGTTGTGTACGTTTGTTCCAGTTTATGAAAGAACATTCTTATATTTATATAATTAATCACTTTAGGATTCTCTGTGTTTTACAGTTCCACGTTTTAACCTCCAACTTTTCCTTCCGGCGACATACATGACGCTAAACTTTCCCTTTCAACCACGTTCACACACACTTTTCAGCACTGGCAATTGTGCTCCCAGTAAGATGCCACCATCACCTCCATCACGTCCAAATATTTCATTTCAGCCTACTTAGACATTCTACATCTATTACGCAGCCGCTCTCCATTCTCTGTCCTCATTCTATCTCCTGGTAATCAGTAACATTTCAAACCAATACGTAAACTCGAGGCCCATTGTTTACATATTGTAATCAGTTCACATCTGTGAGGTCACACGATATTTGCCCTTTTGTGTCCGACTTATTTCACTCAACGCAATGTCCTCAAGCTTCATCCACGTTGTCACGTGCTTCAGAACTTCATTCCTTCTTACGGATGAATAATATTCCAGCGTATGTATATACCACATTTTGTTTATTCATCTGTTGATGGACTATTGGATTGTTTCCATCTTTTGGCAATTGTGAATAATGCAGCTATGAACATTGGTGTGCAAATGTCTGTTCACATCCCTGCTTTCAGATCTTCAGGGCATATACAGAGTAGCGGGATTGCCGGATTATAAGGCCACTCTGGACTTGGCTCCATGAAGAACCACCAAACTGCCTTCCAGCGTGGCTGTACTGTTTTACGTTACAACCTACAGTGAACAAGTGTTCCTTTTTCTCTACATCCTCTCCAACACTTGTAATTTCCTGTTTGTTAATAGCAGCTGTTCTAATAGATGTGAAATGGCATCTCATTGTGTTTTTCATTTACATCCCCTAACAACTAGTAATGATGAGCATCTTTTCATGTGTTTTTTTAACCATTTATATTTCCTCTTTGGAAAAATGTCTATTTAAGTCTTTTACCTATTTTTAAATTGGGGTTGTTTTATCTTTTTACTGTTGAGACATAGGATTTCTATGTATAATCTGGATATCAAATCTTTATCTGCTATGTGGGTCCCAAATATTTTCTCCCATTGAATCAGCTGCCTTTTCACCCTCTTGACAAAGTCCTCTGAAGCACAGATGCATTTAACTTTGAGGAGCTCCCATTTATCTATTTTTTTTCTTTTGGTCCTTGTGCTTTGGGTGTAAAGTCTAAGACATTTTTGCCTATTGCTAGGTCTTGAAGATGTTTCCTTATATTTTCTTTTAGGAGGTTTATGGTATTATCTCTTATATTTAGATAATTTGATCAACTGTGAGTTAATTTTTAAATTTTATTATTTTTAATTTTATTTAGTCTTTATTTTATTACTCATCTGCCCATTTACTGGATAAAGGGAGTGTCAGTCACAGGCTGTTCACAATTACAATGACAAAAACCATATAGTTATACAATCATCACCAAGAATCAAGGCTACTGGATTATACAGTTCCACGGTTTCAGGTCTTTCCTTCTAGCTGTTCTAATACACCATAAACTAAAAAGAGGTATCTATGTAATGCATAAGAATAACCTCCAGAATGATGTCTCAACTCTATTTGAAATCTGTCAGCTGCTGAAACTTTATTTTGTTTCACTTCTCTTCCCCCTTTTGGCCAAGAAGACTTTCTCAATCTGATGATGCCGGGTCCCAGCTCATCCCTAGAAGTCCTGTCCCAGGTTTCCAGAGAGATTTATACCCTGATGGTCATGACCCACATTGAGGGTAGTGTAGTGAGTTTCTTTGCAGAGTTGGCTTGGAGAGGCCACATCTGAGCAACAAAAGAGGTTCTCTGAGGGTGACTCTTAGGCGTAATTTTAAGTAGGCTTAGTCTATCCTTTGGTGGGATGAGTTTCATATGAACAAACCCCAAGATCGAGTGCTTTGCTTACTAAAGTGGAGTTCCTATTTCTTGAGAGAATATCAGGAAGTTTAATATTTTCATATTTTTCCCCAGTCCCTCAAGGGAACTTTGCAAATACTTTTTCATTTTCTACTCAAAATACTTTGGGATGTATCGGGGGTTTTATATTAACCTGTACAGAATAACAAGAGCCCATTCCCTATTCTAGTTTCCATGTAATTATGTTGTTTAAATAAACTGAACATTCAGTTAAATTAGTGTGCTACAGAATATATAAATTTTGTACCAAATGAACATCTCTTCCTTTGGTCTCATACAGAAGTTGAAATTTTAAAATACAGTCAATATCATCCTTCACCCTGTATTCTCATTTACTTTAGTCCTAACCAGTTCTATTTCATTCATATCTCTAATAGAAGCCGGATCTCTTTTTTAGCTTCTTTAACAGTTGCTGTATGAAGTAATGCTGACTTTCAGAGCTACAGAACTCTAACTGTGAATCTCAGGTGTCACATACACACCCAAAGTTCCAGGGAAGTACCAGGTTATATATATAAACAGCTCAGCATCTCAGAATTTGGAAATAACTGTTAAAACTCAGGAATCAATGTGACTTCTGTAAGAGTTTACAATCTAGGAACCTTTACCATAAGCTTTATTGAACATTCAGTATTCTTTTTTTTTAATTCAGTGGTCTTTGCAGCTTCTCAAAAATGAGTTAGCTATAAATGTGTGGGTTGATTTCTGAATGCTCACCTAGATTGTAGTATCTAGGTTTCTGTCCTTGTGCCAGTACCATGCTGTTTTGATTACTGTGGCTTTGTAATAAGTTTTAATATTAGGAGGTGCAAGTCCTCCAAATTCATTCTTTTTTTTCAAAATGACATTTACTATGCAGGACCCTTTACCCTTCCATATAATTTGATGATTGCCTTTTCCATTTCTGCAAGGGTTGTTGGAATTCTGGCTGGAATTGTGTTGAATCTGTAAATCATTTTGCATAGAATTGATACCCCAACAATATTTAGGTTTCCAATCCATGAACATGGACTATCCTTCCATTTACTTAGGTCTTCTCTGACTTCTTTAGCAATGTTTTGTAGTTTTCTGTGTACAAATCCTTCACATCCTTTGTTAGATTTATTCCTATATAATAGATTATTTTAATTTGCTATAATAAATGGATTAAAATTTTATTCTTCTGATTATTCATGGCAGTGTATAGAAATACAACTAATTTTTGAGTATTGATCTTGTACCTTGCCATATTGGTGAGGAATTCATTTATTAGCTCTATTAGCTTTGCTGTGGATTTTTCAGGATTTCCTATATATATAGGATCATGTCTTCTACAAATAGGGAAAATTTTCCTTTTTCCTTTCCAATTTGGATACCATTTATTTCCTTTTCTTGCCTAAGTGCTCTCAGGGGAACTTCTAGTACAATATTTGAATAACAGTGTTGATAGTGGCCATCCTTGTTTTGTTTCTTTCTTAGAGGGAAAGCTTTCAGTCTTTCACCATTGAGTATGAAGTTTTCTGTGGGGTTTTCTTATATGCTTTTTTATCATGTTAAGGAATTTTGTTTCTTTTCCTAATTTTCTAATGTTGTTATAAGGAAGGGACATTCAGTATTCTCTAATCAACAATTACCCAATCTCTGCCCACATCTATCCCTTGATAACCTGTGCTCTCAGATTCAATTTTCAGAGTTGTTCATTAATAGTTAGTTCAAATTAGTGAGGTCTTACATTATTTGCCCTTTCATTTCTGACTTATTTCACTCAATGTCCTCAAGGCTCATTCATCTAGCTGCATGCCTCATGACTTCATTCCTTCTTGCAGCTGCTCAGTCTTCCATTCCACAGTTCACCCTTCTATTCATCAGTTGATGTACCCTTAGGCCACCTCAATCCACTGCAAATTGTGAATAATGCCACCATACACACCAGTATGCAAATGACCATTCCTGTCCCTGCCTTCAGTTCTTCCAAGTATATACCTAATAATGGAGTTGCAGGATCATAAGGCTATACTTAGCTTCCTGTTGAGCCACCACGCTGCCCTCCAGAGGGGCTGCACCAATCTACTTCTCCACTAACAGCGAATGGGTACACCTCTCTCTCTACATCTTCTCCAGCACTTGTATTTTTCTGTTTATTTTTTAAACAGTTTCATTCACACACTGTACAATCTGTCCTAAGTAAATTATTGGTGGCACCTGGTATAATCACATAATTACGCATTCACTACCACAATCTATATGAGAAAATTTCCATTTCTTCCACAAAGAAAGAAGAAGGGGAAAATAATTAAGAAGATAAAGAATACAAATAATATAAAGGAGGAACAACAGCAAAAACAATAAGAATTCCATAGTCCTCTATTATATCCCCTGCTATTGACATGTTTGGTATGTTGCCTTTGTTATAATTAATGGAAGAATATTACAATGTTTCTATTAACTATAAATCCTAGTTTGCACTTGTCATGGTCAGATTCATGTGTCAACTTGGCCAAGTGGTGGTACCTGTTTGTCTGGTTGGGCAAGTGCTGGCCTGTCTGTTGCAATGAGGACATTTCATAGAATTAAATCATGGACATGTCAGCTGCATCCCTAGCTGATTCCATTTGTAATCGGCCAAGGGGAGTGTCTTCTGCAATGAGTGATGCTTAATCTAATCACTGGAAGCCTTTTAAGGAGGAGTCAGAAGAGACAGGCTCTCTTCCTGCTTTGGCCGGCAAGCCTCTCCTGTAGAGTTCGTCCAGACCCTCCATCGGAATCGTTGGCTTCACAGCCTGCCCTGCAGATTTTGGACTCTGTGTTCCCACGGCCACATAAGACACTTTTATAAATTTTATATTTGCGCATGTTTCCTGTTGATTCTGTTTCTCTAGAGAACCCTCACTAATACAACATTGATTGTATTTTTTCCATATACCATACCATTTTCAATAGTTTGCAATGATGACATTCATTTTTTCTCCCTGGTGTGAAAACTTTCTTATGTCTGTACATCTAGTCACCATCATTGTCCATTCTAGGTTTCACTAAGTTATACAGTCCCA
Source organism: Myrmecophaga tridactyla (assembly GCA_004026745.1). Classification (NCBI taxonomy): domain Eukaryota; kingdom Metazoa; phylum Chordata; class Mammalia; order Pilosa; family Myrmecophagidae; genus Myrmecophaga; species Myrmecophaga tridactyla. The sequence continues at coordinate 13,005 of PVIY010042716.1, read as the reverse complement.
GTTTTTATGCTTTATCTTTTCTCCCAGTGTCATACATGCCACTAGCCTTCCTCTTTCAACCACATTCACACTCGTCTACAAACCTTTCTCTCCTCCCTTTTCCTATCTGCCTGTAGTGCTTGCTTTAGTTTTGCTTGTAGAGCTGGTCTCTTGTTCACAAACTCTCACAGTGTCTGTCTAAAAATATTTTAAACTCTCCCTCATTTTTGAAGGTTTGCCAGATATAGAATTCTTAGGTGGTAGGTTTTCTCTTTCAGTATCTTAAATATATGATACCATTGCCATCTCACCTCCATGGTTTCTGTTGAGAAATCAGCATATAGTCTTATCAAACTTTCCTTTTTATATGATGGATCATTTTTTTTCTTGCTGTTTTCAGAATTCTTTCTCTTTGACATTTGACAACCTGATTAGAAAGTGTCTTGGAGTAGGTCTATTTGGATCTATCCTGTTTGGGGGACACTGTGATTCTTGGATCTGTAAGTTTATGTCTGTCATAAGAGATGGGAATTTTTTGGTGATTATTTCCTCCATTTTTCTTTCCTCCCCTTTTCCCTTCTCTTTTCCTTCTGGGACACCCATAACATGCATAGTCATGCATTTCCTGTTGTCATTCAATTCCCTGAGACACTGTTCATATTTTTCCATTCTGTTTCTCCCCTTTTATTTTGTATGTAGAATTTCAGATGTCCTGTCCTCTAGTTCATTAATTCTCTCTTCTGCCTCTTCAAATCTGTTGCTTTTTATGCCACCATTGTGTTTTTCATCTCTTCTATTGTGCCTTTCATTCCCATAAATTCTGCCATTTGTTTTCCCAAGCTTTCAAGTTCTTCTATACGGTCTTCTTTATATCTTTCATGTCTTTTGCCATATTTTCCTTCAACTCATTGATTTGACTTTGAAGATTTGTTTTAACATCTTCAATTAGTTGTTTCAACTCTAGTGTCTCATTTGACATGTTAGTTTGTTCCTTTGACTGGGCCATATCTTCGTGCTTCCTAGTATGACCCTTGATTTTTTTTTGCTGGTGTCTACATACCTGCCTTCCTTGATTTGTTTATTCTGGAGGTTGTTTTCTCTCTTTTACCTAGGGTTTTCTTGCTGGGTGGCTTTATTCGCTATCTGTTTTTTGAAATTCCGTCCAACTTATTCTGGACTACTAGTATAGCTTCTGTTTAACTGATTAGTTTTTCAGTTCTTTTTCTGGTTCTTGCCCTGTTTATACAGAAGTTTTTTTGAGGAGAGTCTCCCCGAATATGATTGGGCCCCATCAGATCTTTCCAGAGCAGACAGGCCCAGGTTTCAGGAAGAGGGTGTAATCAGTATCAGGTTTCCCTGAGGGTGAGACTCAGCAGGTTGTCAGACTTTCCCGTGAAACCTCTAGACTCTGGGTGTTTCCTATCCTGCCTAGCATGTGGCACTTGTCAGCCTGCAGTGTAAAGTGATGCGGTGCCTTTTATTCTCAGTAGAACCCCCCTGCCAGGGGCGTGGTTGAGACAGAGGCTCAGGTACAAGATGGGCGTAAGCTATTTCTGTTTTCCAAACTCTGGTGTCTGAATTCTCTGAACGAGGGCAGCCACTTGTGCTGGGCCCTGCACCCACTCCTCTCTGCCCCCTTAGGGAATTATCTCCTTCTCTGACTAGTTACTTTGTCTCTCAGACATCCCTTAACTCCCCCCTTGCCTGGGGCAGGCTGACTATTGAAAATGCCTTGGGCTTTCTTTAGTGGGCTGCTCCAAAGTTAAAAATAATAACAATAAAAGAAAAGAGAAGGAAATAAAATCCTTTTCGGAGCCAGACCCCTTTCCCTCTGGTTTGTCAGTCATACCTGACTCTATGGGCCCCTTTTCTAGGAGCACAGCCCTTTTCCAGCATTCTGAGCTCAGTTGACTCCAAAAGCCTCTTATTTTTTTCACCAGCTCTGCCTCCTCTCTGCTGGGAGAGCCCTTGGGATTCCTTTTGTGCTTGATCTAGGTTTACCCATGTTCAAAGCTTGCCTTTAGCTGTCTGAATTTGTTCATTAAACCCACAGTTGGAGCTTGCGTGATCTCTCCTTGCCTTACTCCTAGTAGAGACTGCTTCTTTTCTGCACAGGGACATGACTCCAAAACAACCTGCTATGCCCGTGAGGGAGGGATGCCAGCATCCACAGTCCTGGTAACTAACTTACCATTCTGTACTGGGATCTCGGCAGTTGTACCCACTCCAGACTCGTATACAATGTGTGTCTTGTCACAGAAGTCCCCTAAACAATTGTTCTAGATGGTTCCTGGCTATTTACTAGATGCCCTAGAGAATGAACCAAATTCCACACCTACTTATGCCACCATCTTGCCCCACCTCCTGAGTTAATTTTTTATAGGGAGTGAGACAGAGGTCCTGTTTCATTCTTTTGGTTATGGATATCCAGTTCTCCCAGCTGCATTTATTGAAGAGGTTGTTCTGTCCAAGTTGAGTGGCCTTGGGAGCTCATAAAAAATCATTTGACCATAAACCTGAGGGTCTATTTCTGAACTCTCAATTCAACTCCATTGATGAATACTTCTGTCTTTATGTCAATACCATGCTGTTTTGACCACTATGGCTTTATAATGTATTTAAAATATTCTCACTGCATTTGTCTTTTTCAAGTTTTGTTTGTTTGTTTGTTTTTGTTTGTTTGTTTTTTCGTTTGTTTTGCTTTTTGAGCCCCCTTTCCCTACCAAATAAATTTGAAAATTAGCTTTGCCATTTCAGCAAAGTGGGCCATTAGAATTTGTTTTACCAAGCTCTCAAGTTCTTCTGTACGGTCACCCAGTGTCTTCTTTTTATCCTTCATGTCTTTTGTCATATTTTCCTTCGACTCATTGATTTGATTTTGAAAATTTGTTTTAACATCTTCAATTAGTTGTTTCAACTCTAGTGTCTCATTTGACATGTTAGTTGGTTCCTTTGATGGGTATTACATTGAATCTGTAGATCAATTTGGGCAGAATTGACATCTTAATGATATTTCGCTTCCAATCCATGAACATAGAATATTTTCCTGTTTGTTTGGGTTTTCTTTGATTTCTTTTAGCAATGTTTTGTAGTTTTCTGTGTACAGGTCCTTTATATTCTTGGTTAACTTTATTCCTTGATATTTGATTCTTTTGGTTGCTATCATGAATGGAAATTTTTCTTGATTACCTGCTCAGAGAGCTCATTACTTGTGTACAGAAACACCACTGATTTCTGTGTGTTGATCTCATATCCTGCCATTTTGCTGAACTTGTTCGTTAGCTCTGGTAGCTTTGCAAATCTAGAAGTGTGCTGGTTTGAAAGGATGTGTGTCCCCTAGAAAAGCCATGTTTTAATCTAAATCCCATTTCATAAAGGCAGAATAATCCCTATTCAATACTGTATGTTTGAAACTGTAATCAGATCATCTCCCTGGAGATGTGATTTAATCAAGAGTGGTTGTTAAGCTGGATTAGATGACCACATGTCTCCACCCATTTGGGTGGGTCTTGATTAGTTTCTGAAGTCCTATAAAAGAGGAAATATTTTGGAGAAAAGGAGATTCGGAAAGAGCAGCGAATGCTGCAGCACCATGAAGCAGAGAGTCCACGAGCCAGCAACCTTTGGAGATGAAGAAGGCAAACGCCTCCTGGGGAGCTTCATGAAACAGGAAGCCAAGAGAGAAGCTAGCAGATGACACCGTGCTCGCCATGTGCCCTTCCAGATGAGAGAGAAACCCTGATTGTGTTTGCCATGTGCCTTCTCACTTGAGAGAGAAACCCTGAACTTCATCGGCCGTCTTGAACCAAGGTATCTTTCCCTGGATGGATGCCTTTGACTGGACATTTCTATAAACTTGTTTTAATTTGGGATATTTTCTTGACCTTAGAACTGAAAATAAGCAACTTATTAAATTCTCCTTTTTAAAAGCCATTCTGTTCCTGGTATATTGCATTCTGGCAGCTAGCAAACTAGAACAAGTAGATTTGTGTATCTTATCGTGGTTATTTACAGGGCTTTCTAAATTTAGGATCGTGTCATCTATAATAGTGAAAATTTTACTCCATCCTTTCTGATTTGGGTGCCTTTTATTTATTTTTCTTGCCTGATTGCTCTGGCTAGAACTTCCAGCACAATGTTGGATAACAGTTGTGACAGTGGGCATCCTTGTCTTGTCCGGATCTTGGGAAGCTTCAGTCTCTCTCTACTGAGTATAAGGTTAGCTGTGGGTTTTTCATGTATGCCCCTTATCATGTTGAGGGCAGTTTCCTTCTATTCCTATTTTTCAAAGTGTTTTTATCAAGAAAGGATGCTGGATTTTGCCAAATGCATTTTCTGCATCAATTGAGGTGATCATGTGTTTTATTCCCTTTCAATTTGTTAATGTGGTCTATTATATTAACTGATTTTCTTGGGTTGAACCACCTTTGCATACCAGGCATAAAACCCACTTGGATATGGAGAATAATTATTTTAGTGTTCTGTTGCATTTGATTTGCAAGTATTTTGTTGAGGATTTTTGCACCTATGTTCATTAGAGAGGTTGGTCTGTAGATTTCTTATGGTATTTTTTTAAAAAATATAAATTTTTGAGAAATATCCACACATTTCCAGTCAAACCATATTATACAATCAGTGGCTTACAATATCATTACATAATTGTGTATTCTTCACCATGACCATATTTAGTACATTTGCATCACTCCAGAAAAAGAAATAAAAAGAAAAAAAACTCATACATCCATACCCCTTAACCCCCCTCTCATTGAAATTTCAATCTACTCAATTTTTACCCTTTATCTCCCCCTATTATTAATTTATTTAGTATCCTTAATGTCTTTTTTTACTCACCTGTCCAAACTCTGAATAAAAGGATCATCAGATACAGGGTTCTCACAGTCACACAGTCACATTGTAAAAGCTCTATAGTCTTTTCTCGTCTTCAAGAATCAGGGCTACTGGAACATAGCTCTACAGTTTCAGGTGTTCCCTCTAGCCACGCCAACATGCCATAAGCTGAAAATAGATATCTGTATAATGCATAAGAATAGCATTCAGGATAACCCCTTGACTCTGAAATCTCTCTGTCACTGAGATTTTATTTTGTCTCATTCCTCTCTTCCCCCTCTTGGTCACGAAGGCTTTCTCAGTCCCATGATGCCAGGTCTTGGCTCATCCCCAGGGGTCATGTCCCATGCTTCCAGGGAGATTTACACCCCTGGGAGTCATGTCCCACATAGCGGGGAGGGCAGTGATTTCACCTGCCAAGGTGGCTTAGAGAGAGAGAGATCACATCTGAGCAACAAAAGAGGTTCTTGGTGAGGGGTGACTCTTAGGTATAATTATCAGTAGGCCTCACTTCTCCTTTGCAGGAATAAGCTTTGTCAGGGTGAACCCCAAGATCGAGGGCTCAGCCTGTGGAATTTATTGTCCCCACTGCTTGCAAAAATATCAGGAATTCCCCAGATGAGAAAGTTGAATATTTCCTACTTTGTCCCCAGTCCCCCAAGGGAACTTTGCAAATACTTTTTTATTCTCTGCCCAGATTACTTTTGATTTTATTGGGGCATCACACTAGGCTGTGTAAACCAACAAGATCTCATGCCCTATTCCAGATTCCATGTAATTATGGTGTTCAAGTAAACTATACCAGTTAAATTAGATAATGTGCTATCCAAAATATAAAGTTTGCACTGAATAAATATTTCTTCCTTTGGTCTCACACAGAGGTTGAGGTTTGAAAACATGGGCCATGTCATCCTTTACTCTGCATTCTGATTTACCTTAGTCCTATCCAGATCAGCTTTGTTCATATCTCTAGATGTAGTCTGAACACTTTTTCGGCCTTTTTTTTCCTTTTTTTTTTTCTTGCATGGGCAGACAACGGGAATTGAACCCATGTCTCCAGCATGGCAGGTGACAGTTCTGGCCCTGAGCCATCATGGTCCACCCTGTTTTGTCTGGAATATTTTAAAGCAAATTTCAAATACCACATCATTTCACCAAAATATATATGCTTTATTTGCATCTCTAACCTATACAGGGTTTTTAAAAATTTTTTATTATTGTATAATATAACATATATACAAAGCAAAGAAAGAAAAAAACAATAATTTTCAAAGCACTCTTCAACAAGTAGTTACAGAACAGATCCTAGATGTTGTCATGGGCTACCATTCCACCATCTTAGATTTTTCCTTCTAGCTGTTCCAGAATACTGGAGGCTAGAAGGAATATATATATATTTTTATCATCACAATCAACTTTTTTTTCTTTTTTGTGAGAAATAACATATACAGAAAAGCAACAAATTTCAAAGCACATTGCAACAATTAATTGTAAGACATTTCAGAGTTTGGTATGGGTTACAATTCATAATTTTAAATTTTTACTTCTAGCTGCTCTAAGATACTGGAGACTAAAAGAAATATCAATTTAATGATTCAGCAGTCATATTCATATGTTAAACCCTACCTTCTCTGTGTAACTCCACCACCACCTTTGATCTTTCTAGCCCACTCTGTAGAGTATTTGTACTATGGCCATTCTAACTTTTTCATGTTGGAAGGGGCTGTTGATAATATGGGATAGGGGGGTGGAACTAGCTGATGTTCTGGAGAGGCTGGGCCCTCTGCATTTCAGGACTTATCTGGTCCAGGGACCCATCTGGAAGTTGTAGGTTTCTGGAGAGTTACCCTAGTACATGAAACCTTTGTAGAATCTTATATGTTACCCTAGATATTCTTTAGGATTAGCAGGAATGGTTTGGGTTGGGGTTTGGCAGCTATGAGAGGTAGCAATGTCTAACTGAAGCTTGCATAAGAGTGACCTCCAGAGTAGCCTCTTGACTCTTTTTTAACTCTCCCAGCCTCTGAGACCTTGTTTGTTGCACTTCTTTTCCCCGTTGTGGTCAGGACGGCTTTCTTGATCCCACGGTGCCAGAGCCAGACTCAGGGATTTTTCAGCCTTTTCTTTTAACAGTTCCTATTGGGGTACTGCTGACTCTCATAGCTTCAGTGCTCTAACTCAAGAGTCTCACATGCCACATAAGTAACCGAGGTTTCAGGGAGTGACCGGGTTATGTACAAGCAGCTCAACGTCTCAGAATTTAGAATATCGGTGACAACTTCTGTGGATAGGAGACTGCTGTAAGAGCTTACAGTAAAGGGTGCTTTACAATAGACCCGAAACTGATAATCCTTGCTCTCCATTCCAATTCTCTGAGTTCGTATATTAGAGTTAGTCCATATGAGTGAGGCATGATAATTTTTGTCTTTTTGTTTCTGACATTTCATTCAACCTAATAGGTTCATTCAACCTATTCAACATTCCTCAAGGTTCATTCACCCAGTTGCATACCTCACAGCTTCATTCCTTTGGGCAGCTGCTCAGTAGTCCATTGTATGTATACACCAAGGTTCCCTCTTCCCTTCCTCAGTCGTGGTACCCTTAGGCCACCTGCATCCATTGTGGGTCACGAATACTGCTGCCAGAAACACCCGTGTGCAAATGTCCATTCCCCACGCTCAGTTCCTCCAGGTATATACCTAGCAGCCCAAATGTCCATTCCCCACGCTCAGTTCCTCCAGGTATATACCTAGCAGCCCGGTTGCAGGATCACATGAAAACCCCACCCACCCCTGGTCTCCTGTGGAACCACCACCCTGCCCTGCAAGGAGCTGTACCTCTCCTTTCCCTACCAACAATGAATAGATTTATCTATCTCTTTCTTTGCATTTTTTCTAGCACTTGTTTCTCTCTGTTCCTTTTTTTTTTTTTTTTTTTTTGCATGGCAGGCACCAGAAATCAAACCTGGGTCTCCAGCATGGCAGGAGAGTACTCTGCCTGCTGAGCCACCATGGCCCGCCCATCTCTCTGTTCATTTTTAAACAATTTTATTCACATATCATACAATACAACCTAAGTAAATAGACATGCCTTGGGGGTGCAAGGGTAGTTCAGGGGTAGAATTCTCTCCTGCCATGTGTGGAGACCCGGGTTCAATTCCCATTCCATGCACTTCCCCCCCAAAAAACAGACAAACAAGCAAAACAAACAAAAAGCAAAAATTCAACAAATGGTACTGCAATAATGAGATACTCACATGGAAAAATAACGAAGTATGACCCCACTATAGCGCATACAAAAAAAAAAATAGAAATGCCTTCGCCACCATAATCTATATGAAGACATTTCCTTTTCTTCTGCATAGAATCCAAACCCCTCCCCCATATCCCCTCACCTGTTGACATTTAATTTTGACAAAATGCCTTTGTTACATTCAGTGGAAGCGTATTACACTGTTACTGTTGACTACAGGCCCTGGCTTGCATTGATTGTACCTTTTCCTGTACACCATCTATTTTCAACCCCTTCCAATGTTGACATTCATTTGCTCTCCCTCATGCAAAGATATTTTTATATTTGTGCATTTAATCACTATCATTGCCCACTCTAGGCATTCCTAGATAATGCTGCCTCTGTCTTTATCTTCTATCTTTCCTTCTGGTTTCATACATGCCCCCAGCCCTTCTCCCTCAACCGTTCTCACATTCAGCGTCATTCAGCGCACTTATATTATTGTGTTACCATCAGAGAGTATCACGCTATCCATTTCTGAATTTTTACAGTCAGTCCTGTTGTGCATTCTGTATTCAACATCCTTTCTTGGTGAAAACACTTCAAAAGAAAGGAAGAGAAGGGAACTTCCGCAATACGATAAAGGGAATATACGAAAATCTCACAGCTAACATCATCCTCGATGGGGAAAGACTGAAAGCTTTCCCTCTAAGATCAGGAACAAGACAAGGATGTCCACTGTCACCATTGTTATTCACCTTTGTGCTGCAAGTTCTGGCCAGAGCAATTAGATAAGAAAAAGAAATAAAAGGCATCCAAATTGGAAAGGAAGAAGTAAAGCTCTTGCTGTTTGCAGATGACACAATACTATATGTGGAAAATCCAAAAAAATCTACAGCAAAGCTATGAGAGCTAATAAATGTTTAGCAAAGCAGCAGCTTACAAGATCAACACCCCAAAATCGGTAGTATTTCTATACACAAGGAATGATCAATCTAACGAGTAAATCAAGGGAAAAAATTCCACTTACAATAGCAATCAAAAGAATAAAGTATTTAGGAATAAATTTAACTAAGGATACAAAATAACATACAGAAACTACATGAAATTGCTAAAAGAAGTCAGGGAATGAAAGGAAGGGCATACCGTGTTCATGGACTGAAAGACTAAATATAGTTAACTAAATACAGTTAAGATGTCAATTCTACCCAGATTGATTTATATAAAACAACTTACTTTGCAGAAATAGAAAAACCAATGACCAAATTTATTTGGAAGGGCAAGATGCCCCAAATAGCTAAAAATATTTTGAGAAAGAAAAATGAAGGGGGAGGTCTCAACTATCTAAAGTTAAAGTATATTACCAAACTACAGTAGGCAAAACAGCATGGTACTTAAGATAAATATAATGACCAATGGAATCGAATTGAATGTTCAGAAATAGATCATCTCATCTATGGACAGTTGATCTGTGATAAAGTGGTCAAGCCCAACCCACCTGAGACAGAGAAGCCTCTTCAATAAATGGTGTTTGCAGAACTGGATATCCATATGCAAAAGAATGAAAGAGGATCCATATCTCATACCCTATGCAAAAATTAACTTAAAATCAATCAAAGACCTAATATTAGAGTTAAGACCATAGAACTGTTAGAAGAAAATGTAGGAAAATATCTTATAAATCTTGTAATAGGAGGTGATTTCTCAGACCTTACACTCAAAGCATGAGCAGTGAAAAAAGAAATAGATAAATGGAATCTCCTAAAAATTAAACACTTTTGTGCATCAAAAAACTTTATTAGGAAAGTAAAAAGGCAGCCTATGCAATTGGGAGACAATATTTGGAAACTATGTATCAGATAAGGGTTTACTATCCAGAATATATAAAGACATTCTACAATTCAACAACAAAAAGACAGAGAACCCAGTTTAAAAATGGGCAAAAGACATGAACAGACACTTTTCAGAAGAGGAAATATAAATGGCTAAAAGGCACATAAAATGATGCTCAGCTTCTCTGGCTATTAGGGAAATGTGCATCAAAACCACAATGAGATATCATCTCACACCTACCAGAATGGCTGTTATAAAATAAAATTAAAAAAAAAACAGAAAATGACAAGTGCTGAATAGAATGTGGAGAAAAAGGTACACTTATCCACTGTTGGTGGGAATGTAAAACGGTACAACTAGACGGTCTGGAAGGCAGTTTGGTGGTTCCTTAGGAACCCAACTAAAGAATTGCCATATGATCCAGCAATCCCATTACTAGGTATATATTCATAGGAACTGAAAGCAAGGACACAAATGGACATTTGCACACTGACGTTTTTAGCAGCATTATTTATGGTTGATAAGAGATGGAGACAGCCCAATGCCCATTAATAGAGGAGTGGCTAAACAAGCTGTTGTATATACATACCATGAGATACTATGTAGCTATAAGATGGAATAAAGTCATGAAGCATGTAACAATGTAGATGAACCTTGAGGGTATTATACTGAGCAAAATTAGCCAGAAACAAAAGAACAAATACTGCATGGTTTCACTAATATGGACTAATGTTAATGAGTGAACTTTGAGAGTTTAAGTTAAGAACACAGGTTATCAGGAGATAGAAATAGGGTCGAGATTGGGCATTTGGTGCTGAAGGAACACAGATTGGGCAACAGTACTGATTGTAAACATTCAAAAATGGATAGCACAGTACTATCTTATGGTATCTGTATCAGTCTTTGGTATTAGGGTGAGGTTGGCTTCATAGGATGAGGTAGGTGGTGTTTTCTCTTCCATGTTTTTTGGAAGAGTTGAGAAGAATTGGTACACTTCTTGTAATGCTTGTTAAATTCACCTGTGAAGCTTATCAGGTCCTGGGCTTTTATTTGTTGGGAGGTTTTTGTTTCTTTTTTTGCATGGGCAGGCACTGGGAATTGAACCTGGGTCTCCAGCATGGCAGGCGAGAACTCTGCCACTGAGCCACTGTGGCCTACCCTTGTTGAGAGTTTTTTTTTGTTTTGTTCTTTTTTTAAAACATTTTTATTGACAAACATAACAACAAACAAACATTCTTAACATATGAACATTCTATTCTTGGTATATAATCAGTGACTCACAATATCAGGTTATACACAAAGCATAGCATCTCAGAATTTAGAATTAATAGTTAAAACTCAGGAGGAGATGTGACTGCTGTAAAAGCTTTCAATCTAGGAACCTTTACAATAACACTTATTGAACATCCTGTACTCTTCTGTTAAATTTTATTTATTTTAAACATAACAACATACAAACATGAATATTCTTACCATATGATCATTCCATTTTTGATATATAATCAATAATTCATAATATCATCACATGGTTGTATATTCATCACCATGATCATTTCTTAGAACATTTGTATCAATTCAGAAAAAGAAATAAAAAGAAAAAAGAAAATAACTCATACATACCATACCCCTTACCACTCCTTCTCATTGATTGCTAATATTTCCATCTACCCAATATATTGTAGCCTTTGTTTCCCCTATTATTTTCTATACCCTTTATCACTCCCTTTCATTGATCACTAGCATTTCTTTTTTTTTAATTAAATTTTTTTAAAGCATATCAACATACAAACACAAACATTCTTACCATATGATCATTCCATTCTTGGTATATAAACAATAACTCACAATATCATAACATAGTTGTATATTCATCTCCACGATCAGCTCTCAGACATTTGCATCACTACAAAAAAAGAAATAAAAAAAAAGAAAAAAATCATACATACATACCCCTTACCCCCTCCTCATGATCACCAGCATTTCAATCTACTAAATTTATTTTAACATTTGTTCCCCCTATTATTTATTTTTATTCCATATGTTCTACTCGTCTGTTGACAAGGTAGATAAAAGGAGCATCAGACACAAGGTTTTCACAATCACACAGTCACATTGTGAAAGCTATATCATTATACAATCATCCTCAAGAAACATGGCTACTGGAACACAATTCGACATTTTCAGGCAGTTCCCTCCAGCCTCTCCATTACATCTTGGATAACAAGGTGATATCTACTTAATGCATAAGAATGACCTCCAGGTTAACCTCTCGACTCTGTTTGGAATCTCTCAGCCATTGACACTTTGTCTCATTTCTCTCTTCCCCCTTTTGGTCGAGAAGGTTTTCTCAATCCCTTGATGCTGAGTCTCAGCTCATTCCAGGATTTCTGTCCCACGTTGCCAGGAAGGTCCACACCCCTGGGAGTCATGTCCCATGTAGACAGGGGGAGGGTGGTGAGTTTGCTTGTCATGTTGGCTGGAGAGAGAGGCCATATCTGAGCAACAAAAGAAACTCACAGGCATAATTATAGGTAGTCTTAGCTTCTCCACTATAGAAATAAGTTTAGAAACAGCAAACCTCAAAATCAGGGGCTGATATGATCTTGCAATCCCATTGCTCAGTATATGCCTGGAGGAGCTGAGTGTTGGGACACAATGGACATTTGCACACTGGTGTTTATGGCAGCAGTGTTCACAGTGATTCACAACGGATGGAGGTGGCCTAAAAACTCGGTGACCAGAAGTCAAGACCATGGATTATCAGTGTGAGGCCTATTGCAAAGGGCCCTAGATTGTAAGCTCTTACAGTGGTCACGTATATTCAGAAGTTGTGACTGATATTTCTAAATTCTGAGATACTGAGCTGTTTGTATATAACCTGCTGGTTCCCAGGACTTCCAGGTATTTATAGGATACCTGAAACTCAGAGTTAGAGCCCTGAAGCTATGGAAGTCAGCACTACTCCATACAAGAACTGTTTAAAAAGTTGAAAAAGTGATCAGACTTCAATTAGAGATATGAATGATGCTGATCTGGATAAGACTAAGGTAAATCAGAATACAGAGTAAAGAATGATATTATCTGTATTTTAAAACTTCAACTTCTGTATGAGAC
>PVIY010042715.1:0-20786 GCA_004026745.1 Myrmecophaga tridactyla | reverse complement strand
CTTCCAGTGTTCACACACTGGACCCTGGTCTCTTCCAAGTCTCACAATAGCTTCCCCTCCATAGACATTTGTTGAATGATTGAATGAATGAACGAGTGAGTGAGTGAGCAAGTGAGCAACTGACTAAATCCACCACACCCGGCTCTTCAATTCCCCTCAACCCCAAAGCAGCTGGTTCTCCGGGGTTACCTGGCTGAATAAAGGCCCCAATGTCCTCCAGAAACTGGGCAACTCCCTGGGCCTCTTTCCCACCTGGTGTCTCCTTACCCCCACACTCTGTTATGATGTGGGAAGGAAGATTCCCACCCTTTTCTAACTTAAAGGAAAACAATGTAATGTAGTATCAGACCATGAATAGCTGTGAAGGGAAAAACAAACAAACTGCCACTGCTTTAGAGAGGGAGGCCAGAGGAGGGTATATGGGCTGAGCCCTAAATGAGGGGAAGGGCCCCCCAAGTGAAGGAAGGGTAGAAGGGGGGTTAAGTAAGTGGGAAGGGAAGGGAAGTGCAAAGGCCCTGGGGCAGCACCAGCCTTGGTGTATTCCAGGAACATCAAGGATGTTTGAACAAGAGTGAGTTTGGGTTCTTTATCTGAGTCAGATAAGAAGCCCTTGGAAAGGCTTTCCCTTCCTTTCGCCTCTTATTTCCAGCCTCAGTCTCTGCCCAGGGCCTCCGCGTACCTGGTGAGCTCTTATTCCCAGAGACACAGGTGTGCCTGTGCACCGCCCAAGGCTACCAGTTGAAAATGCAGCTTACACTCTACTAGCAGAGTGGAGGGCCTGGAGAAGGGGATGCTTTTCTGTAATTGCAATCCTGTTCTACTACCGCCTTGAGTCTGCCACCCAGGGAGTCTTCACCATAGCCCACAAGCCTCAGGGCAGTCCCCTCTCTGGTCCTTCCCTAGTGTCAAGCAGCCTGGCCTCTGGGACAGGGGATTGGATCTATGAAGATCTAAGAAGAGGGAGAGACCAGGTCTGCCTTCATGACAGTGTGTGTGGTGGTGGTAGGGCACCATAAGGGAAGGCTTCCTGTGGGAGATGGCATTGTAGGTGGGCCTGGGATGAGAACTAGGGGGTGTCTGAATGGAGCAGAGTAAATCGCAGTGAGAAGAGAGGATGGTTCATAATGGGGGGTCAGGGTGCTCAGCCTGGATTCTCTCCATCCCTCACCCCCCTGCTGCCTTTCCAACCCTTCCCTCCCAGCTGGCACTGAGGAATGCCCTACGCTACTTCCCCCCAGACATCCAGGAGGTGCTGGCCCCTGAGTTTGCCCAGGAGCTGCGTCTGTATGGGCACATCTACATGTACCGATTCTGCCCCAACATTGAAATGAGGTGAGTGCTATGGGCTCAGCTCCAAAGGGGGCACAGAGACCCCCAACAGGCTGGGGCTGGGAAACTCCTGGGTGGACTAGACAGGAGGCCAGGAATCCCCAGGGGTCAGCAGCAAGAGGACATATCCAGGAGGAATCATTTGACGGTCTACTGAGTAGATGCCGGGAGAAGGCTGGTGCGTTGCCATCTCTGGGGTCTGGAGCCAAGGGCTGGCTGTGGTCCCCACGCCTAGCCAGAAGATGGGGGTGGGGGCACTTTATCAGACAGGTCTCTCCAACCTGGCTTACCTCACCCGACAATTATGAAGCCAGGTTGCATACAAAATCCACTTCTAAACACCAATATCTTGTATTCTGCGAGAGGGAGAGAAACGGGTCCAGGGGCCTCTGTCAGTGCCTTCAGATACCTGCAATAGTTCTCAAATGGTGGTGGCCGCAGCATGACACGGAGGCCTTGTTACAACACGGGCTCGTAGACCCACCCCCAGATTTCTGATTCCGTAGTTCTGGGGCGTATGGGCTGGAGAATCTGTATGTCTGTGGTTCTTAGCGGCTGGTCCAGGACCACACTTTGAGAATCACCATTTGCAAAGATGTCAGAAGACCAGACTTGTTTCACAATGTCCCAGAGAACATCGTTCTCCCTATTGTAATCAGTGCCCGGCTGGCAGTGCTGCTGGCTGAGCCCTGTTCCAGGCTCAAGAGTCTTACCACTGAAAGAATTTAGACAAATGAGAGGGCCGGTAGGAATAAGTAGTCAATTTTATAAGAAAGAAGGAAAGAAAGTACGCGTTAAAGAGGTTAACGCAGATGTGCCCAAGTGGAGCAGAATCGGTTTGCTTGTTTTATAGAAAGGTTTTCCTGGTGGCAGGTTTCCATAGTAACCTTTGAATACCAGGTATCGTCCCTGGACTAGTCCCCAAAATGACCTCTGACCACCAGGAGCTTACTTGGTTTGTATTAATCAGGTGCTTACAGGGCTAGCATTGTTTCAGGAAGAGATAACCAGTGATGTTTGTGGCCAACCCACACGTACCCAAAATTTGTCTTTAGGTAGATGTGGCGATTTGAGTCTGTTTGTACCCCAGAGAAGCCATGCTCTTTAATCCTTATTCAATATTGCTGGGTTGGATCTCTTCAATTGTTTCCATGGAGATGTGTTGTTCTAGTTTGCTAGCTGCCGTAATGCAATATACCAGGGACAGAATGGCTTTTTAAAAGGGGAATTCAATAAGTTGCAAGTTTCCAATTCTAAGGCCAAGAAAATGTCCCAATTAAACAAGTCTATAGAAATGTCCAACCAAAAGCATCCAGGGAAAGATACCTTGGTTCAAGAAGCCCGATGAAGTTCAGGGTTTCTTTCTCAAGTGGAAGGACACATGGTGAACACAGTCAGAGTTTCTCTCTCATCTGGAAGGGCACATGGCAAACATGGTATCATCTGCTAGCTTCTTATCCTGGCTTCCTGTTTCGTGAAGCTCCCCGGAAGGCATTTTCCTCCTTCATCTCCAAAGGTCGCTGGCTCATGGACTCTCTGCTTTGTGATGCTGCAGCATTCTCTGCTGTCTCCGAATCTCTCTTCCTCCAAAATGTTTCCTCTTTTATAGGACTCCAGAGACTGTCAAGACCCACCCAAATGGGTGGAGATATGTCGTTACCTAATCTAGCTTAACAACCCCTCTTGATTAAATCACATCTCCAGGGAAATGATCTGATTAGTTTCAAACAAGCAGTATTGAATAGGGATTATTCTGCCTTTACGAAATGGGATTTAGACTAAAACATGGCTTTTCTAGGGAACATACATCCTTTCACACCAACACATGTGTCTCCACCCATTCAAGGTGGGGTTGCTTACTGGAACCCTTTAAGAAGGAATCATTACCGAAAAAGCTTTAGTGCCAACAGAGCTCACACAGCAAGGGATTTTTGAAGATGCAGAAGGAAAACGCCCCCTGGGAAGACTTATGAAATGAGGACAGAAAGCTAGCGGATGTCACCATGTGCCCTCCCAGCTGAGAGAGAAACCCTGAATGTATCGTCCTCCTTGAGCCAACGTATCTTTCCCTAGGTGCCTTAGGTTGGACATTTTTACAGTCTTAGAACTGTAAACTTGCAACTTAATAAATTCCCTTTTAAAAAACTTCTCCATTTCTGGTATGTTGCATTCTGGCACCTTTAGCAAACTAAAATAGCAGATGTTTAACAGTCTTTACAACCCCAGGCTTTCTGTTATTAAATAAGAGTCCATTTTGGGCCTATGATTTTACAAGGTTTTATGTTTTCAGAAGGTTTTGATGGTTTGGGGAGGTTTGAAGGCTTTAGGGGAAATTTTTGTCTGGTGAAGTTTGCCCCTGAAGTTTGCAGTTTGCACTAGTACCTTTGGGGCTAAATAAGAAATAAAGGACTTGGCAGTTGCCTGTTAACTCTTTCAGAGCTGAATAGGAAACTGGGGACTTGCAGTTGTCCTTTTTTATCCTGCTATAATGTGGGATCCATGTCCCTTACCCATGTCTGTACCTCCTAGCCTGGCACCTGCTATGATATTGGTGCCCGTCTTGGTTTTCCAGGACTGGTATGGCAAATACCATACACTGGTTGGTTTAAACAACGAGAATTTATTGGTTCACAATTTGGAGTCTAGAAGTCCAATGTTTTAGTTTTCTAAAGCTGACAAAATACAGTATACCAGAAATGGGTTGGCTTTTTCAGTGGAGATTTATGAGCTTACAAGTTTACAGCTCTAAGGGCTTGGAACTGTTCAAATCCAGGCATCAACAGGATGATACCTTCTGGGGCTCCTCTGTCATGTGGCAAGGTACCTGGCTGGCATCTACTAGTCCTTCTTTCCTGGGGTTTTGTTGCTTTCAGCTTCTGGCTGCTTCTCTTTCAGAATCTCTGGAGCTTTTTCCTGTGAGTCTCCCTACGTGGTTTATAAAGGCCTCCAGTAAGAGGATTAAGACCCACCCTGGACACTCCTCAATTGAACTAATCTAATCAAAGGGTCTCACCCATAGCAGGTCTACACCCGCAGGAATGGATTAAAAGAACATGATCTTTTGGGTTACCTACTGCTTTAAACTGTCACATCTAACATCATGGTATCCACAGCCCATGCTTCCTCTCAGAGTCTGCAGTGTTCTGGGGCTGGCTTGCCACCATCCTTAGGGTTCCTTGACTTGTGGATGCATTTCTACCCCCTGTCACAGGGCACTCTCTCTCTCCTTCTCTGGCTTCTCTTACTTCTGACTTTTACAAATGTATCCAATTTGCTTTGCTTATAAAGCCTCCAGTTATCTTGGTTTAAGGCCCACTCTGGCTCAGTTTGGCCTCATCTAAAGAGGATCTTCAGAGAGCCTGTCACAAATGAGTCCACACCTTAGCTAATGATGGCATCTTCAAAGGTCCCGCTTACAAATGGGCCACACTCATGTCTTTATGGGGGATGTGATTCAATCCCCAACAGCGCCTGAGAAGTTTTTGTTGCATGAATGAAAGAGCAGGTGAATCAACTCCATCTGGAGTTTACGAAGGCTTCTGGATAGGAGACATCAGCTCTGCTTAGGAATCAATCTCGCAGTGGGAGCTCACCAAGTGGGGAGGAGAGGCGGCTGGGGAGGTCCTGAGCTGCCGATCCCTGGATGTGTGGGAGCACAGAGACAACCTGAGCCCCAGGTGGACGCCCTCCAGGTCTATGTTTCTAGGTGAATTCTGCAGGGCGCCGGGTCTTACCACACTTGTGCATCTCCGGGGCCCGGAGGGACAGCGAAGCTGTGGGTGGAGAGGGAAGCCAGGTGCCTTCTCAGGGTCAGCCTGATGGCTGGACTTTCTCCTTCAGGGCCTACCCGATCGAGCGCTACCCCTGCCAGACCCCAGCGGCTGCAGCCATTATGCACATGATCATGAACAACCTGAATCCTGCCGTGGCCCAGGTAACAGCCCTGAACCGAGAATGGACACTGAGTCCCAGGGGCAGAGCCTGTCTGGGCACTGTCCAGCAGAAATACAGAGGGAGACATGTGTGCCATTCCTTCACTTTTAAAAAACAATAATAAAGAAATTATTTAAAAAATGAGATATTATAAATATATGTTAAAATGTAAAGAAGCAATTATATGATGAAAATGGCATTTAAATCACTGAGGGTAAGACAAATTACAAACAATGTACAAACATTGTAAGCATGACAGACTAGATTTTTTTTTTGCTGTGCTGTATGACAGGGTCACATTTCATTATTTTTCCTTGTGAGTATCCCATTTTTTGCAGCATCATTTGTTGAATTTTGTTTGTTTTGCTTGTTTTTTGGGGAAGTGCATGGGCTGGGAATGGAACCTGGGTCTCCTGCATGGCAGGCGAGAATTCTACCACCAAACTACCCTTGTACCCCCAAATGAGACATCTTAAAAAAAATTAAGTTGGATTCCTACCTTACTCCTTTTTTAAAAAAAACATTTTTTTTAATTGTTAAAAGTAACATATATATATAAAGAAAAGAAAAAAGCAACGACTTTCAAAGTGCACTTCAATAGCTAGTGACAGGACAGATTTCAGAGTTTGTTACGGGTTACTGTTCCACTAGTGCAGATTTTTCCTTCTAGCTGCTTCAAAACGAGGCTAGAATTATATTTTTTCTTTTTTGTGAAAAATAACATATATACAAAAAAGCAATACATTTCAAAGCATATTGCAGCAATTAGTTGTAGAACAGATTTCAGAGTTTGATTTGGGTTATGATTCCATAATTTTAGGTTTTTTACTTCTAGCTGCTCTAAGATACTGGAGACTAAAGGAGATATCGGCATAATGAGTCAGCAATCATACTCTCGTTCCTTCACTTTTCACTGTGAAATATTTATAGAGTCACAGGAAATTATGGCACAGTAGAGAGGAGCCCCGTGTCTTCTTCACCCACTTTCCCCAGTGGTTTCATTTATAGTTATAATAAGATATCAACGCCAGGGAATTGACATTGGTACCATATGGACACACACCTATTTCTTGACGTTTTCAAATAGCCATGGGAAAAAGTCAAAAGCGACAGAGGAAAGTCGTCTTAATAATCTATTTTGCTTGACGCACTATATACAGAATATTATCATTTTCACCCCAAACTCAATACAAAAATTAGAATGAGATGTGCTACATTCTTTTTTTAAATACACGGTCTTTGAAACTGGAGGTGCATTTTACAGTAGCATGAGCCTCGGTTGGATGAACCCTGCTTTGAGAACTCAATGACTGCACGTGGCCAGTGGCCACCATAGAGGGCAGTGCAGGTCTGACCTTATGAGCCTGGTGTGGGCAGCCTCAGAGAGTAATTGCCTGTATCTGAGGAAGGGTGACTGTTGGCAGGTTGGGGGGTGAGTCCCCCCCACCCCCGCACAGCTCCTTGAACGTGACTGATTCATGGGTTTTGACAACTTCACTCAAGGGTGAGAACTTCTTCACCTCCGGCTTTGGCCCCAGGCTCTAGTCCCAGACTCAAAGCCCTGACTTTGCCCCTAGGCTGAGTCCCACAGTGACCCCAGATCTAGCCATGAGCCTAAGGCCAAGCCGTGCCCTTTCCTCAGGCTCTACTGGGGCAGTGCTTTTGCAAGCACCTTTGTTCCTGGGCGTCCCCCCTGCTGGTGCCTCTCCTGCCTCCCCCCTCACTCACCCACTCCTTCAAAGACTGTTGACCACCTTTCCCCTTTAAGCCCAGCTTGGGGGTGTTGGGGACCTTTACCTACGCTTCCCTGGGCCCCGTCCCTCAGGTGACACCTGTGTCTTCTCCAGTTTCCCCAGGAGCTCGTGACCTACGGAGGAAATGGGCAGGTGTTCAGCAACTGGGCTCAGGTAGGGTGGGCTGAGTGACCCTGCACCCCACCCTCATCTTCACATCCCCTCTTCACATCCTCTGGCTTAGAAGGGGCTTACAAGTGTGCCTTCACAATTCAGGTCTCCTCCTCCCCGATGCCTGAAATTCCCCGTTAGTGATTACATTTAAGGTTATAAGAATGGCTAAGAGTGGGAAGCACCAGGGGCTACTGGAATGTTCCTGGAGAACTGGACACAGAGGGTGGGGGCATTGGTAGGGCCAGCTAAGAGATCTCTGGACCTGGGAGGAGGCAGGGGAACCCTGGGGAGGGGCCCCCACTTACAAAATTCTCCATTCTTTGATCTCCTTGCTTTAGTTCTGGTTGGTCATGTCCTACCTGTCGCAGATGACAGAGGAGCAGACTTTGGTCATGTACAGTGGACACCCACTGGGCCTCTTCCCCAGCAGCCCCAATGCTCCGCGGTTGGTCATCACCAATGGAATGGTGGGTCCTGGGGCCCACCAGGGGTCCATGGGCAGGCGGGGCTCTGGGGGCATGGAGGTGCCCAGGCGGTGGGAGAACCTCCACTCTAGCACCCTCTGAGGAGTTCAGAGGCTCTGTGCTTCTCCTCCCAGCCCTCAGCCCCCCTCTCTTTTCCAGGTCATTCCCAACTACTCCTCCAGGAAAGAGTATGAGAAGCTCTTTGCCTTGGGAGTCACAATGTAAGTTGCTATTTACGTTTATGTTCTAGCTTATCCCTCCCCTTCATCATGTTTCATTATAAGAACGATGTAGCAATATCAAATGCATTGTATCGGTGTAGCATAATTTTATGATTTTGTATTCCCTAGTAGTTTTTTTTTTTACCTTGACAATTCACTGTTAATTACCACAATACAATTTTATGGACCAGAAATCTAGAAATAAAGGAACGACTGATTAAATCAGAGAGCAGTGAAAACTTACGTAATTGGGATATACTTTAGATGGTTCAGATCCAGACTGAGATTCATTCTGGACCTCAATCCATTTATTGATTGCCTGCTCTTTGGATGCTGCCTTAGAGCTTTGGCAATTTGCTAGTGATATATATACATATACACACGTATGCATATATATATGTGTACATATTTAAGCATATGTATGTGTGCATATGTTGTATACATATATAGGTATGCTTGCAATTTTTATATGCTTGTAAGAAAGTAATTATACAATTTTGGATTCCGCTCTTCCCCCAACATTTTATTATAAAAATGTTCAAACATACAAAAGATGGAATGAACTTACTCTGATTGCCTGCGTCCTTCCTACCGAGATTCTTTAAATAGCATGCTGCTTGATGCACTTTATAATTTATCTACCCACCAACTGCCCCTCCATCCATCCTCCTATCCAGCTTCTTCATCTTTTGTTTTTTTCACATGGGCAGGCTCTAGGAATCAAACCTGGGTCTCTGGCTCAGCAGGCAAGAATCCTGCCACTAAGCCACCAACGCACCATCCAGCTTATTTTTTGATGCATTTCAAAAAAGTCAGTTGCGAATGCTTTTGTCCAAAATTCATTATGTGTTTACAGTGCTTTTCTTTCATGGTAAAATTCACATGCAATGTATGAAACCCACAAATCCTACTAGAATCATTCATGACAAGCGTATACAAATCCCTGTCAAGATACAGGATGCCACTTGGGCCCCTTCCCAGACTGTTGTAGGGTTTATTATTTTTTTTTGCACTGGCAGGCACTGGAAATTGAACCCAGGTCTCCAGCATGGCAGGTGAGAACTCTGCCTGCTGAGCCACCATGGCCTGCCCTGTAGGTTTTTATTTGTTGTAAAATTAATCTGTGCTCTGACATGGAAGACATTCCTCCTAAGCATTATAAAAGGAGCTACAAAGAAAAGGAAATCTCTTTCCCACCCCAGAGTCCCACTACCCTCAGCTGTTTCTCCCAGGCCCGTCAGACGTTTTTTTATGCATGTGGGTTTACATGGTCAGACTGTGATAAAAGCTATTCTGCACCCGTCATTCCAATTTAGCCTGGAGATCATTCCACTTCAGGAAATTTGGGCCTCATCTATTCTCTCTCTCTCTCTCTTTTTTTTTTTTTTAAATATTTTTATTGAGAAATCTTCCCCCACACACAATCCATACATGGTGTACCATCAATGGCTCACAATATCATCACATAGTTGTGTATTCATCATCATGATCAATTTTAGAACATTTGCATCACTCCGGAAAAAGAAATAAAAAGGAAAAAGAAAAAATTCATATATCTCATACTCCTTAACCCTCCGTCCCCCTATTATTTATTTTTTATCCATATTTGTTTTCCTCATCTGTCCATACCCTAGATAAAAGGAGCATCAGATACATGGTTTTCACAATTACACAGTCACATTGTAAAAGCTGTATAGTGATACAGTCATCTTTAAGAATCAAGGCTACTGGAACACAGTTTAACAGTTTCAGGTACTTCCCTCCAGCCACTCCAATACACCATACACTAAAAAGGGATATCTATATAATACGTAAGAGTAACCTCCAGGATAACCTCTCAACTTTGTTTGAAATCTCTCAGCAACTGAAACTTCATTTTGTCTCATTTCTCTCTTTCCTCTTTTGGTCAAGAAGGCTTTCTCATTCCCATGATCCTGGGTCCCAGTTCATCCTGGGAGTCAGGTCCCACATTTCCAGGGAAACTTACACCCCTGGGAGTCATGTCCCACATAGTGGGGAGGGGGGTGAGTTCACTTGCTGAGTTGGCTTAGAGAGAGAAGCCACATCTGAGCCACAAAAGAGGTTCTTTGGGGGTGACTTTTAGGCATAATTATAAGAAGGCTTTGCGTCTCCTTTGCAGGAATAAGTTTCATAGGGGTGACCCCCAAGATCGAGGGTTCAGCCTATGGAATTGGTTGTCCCCACTGCTTGTGAGAATATCAGAAATTCTCCAGATGGGGAAGTTGAATATTTCCTACTTTCTCCCCAGTCCCCCAAAGGGACTTTACAAATACGTTTTTATTCTTTGCCCACATTACTCTGAGATATATTGTGGCATCACACTAACCTGGACAAACCAAGAAAATCTCATGCCCTATTCAAGATTCCATGTACTTACAGTGTTCAACTAAACTGACCATGCACATTAAGTTAGGAAATGCACTACATAAAATATAATTTTGCACCAAATAAATATCCCTTCCTTTGGTTTTACACAGAAGTTGGGTTTTAAAATATGCATATCATCCTTTACCCAGTCTTCTGATATAGCTCAGCCCTATCCAGATAAGCTTCACTCATATCTCTAGTTGAAGTCTGATCCATTGTTCAACTTTTTAAACAGTTGCTGCATGGGATAATGCTGACTTTCATAGTTTCAGAGCTCTAACTCAGAATTTCGGGTTTCACATAAATACCAAAGTTTCAGATAACAACTAGCTTATGCTCAAATAGCTCAGTACCTCCCAGAATTCAGAAATACAGTTACAACTCCTGAATAGATGTGACTGCTGTAAGAGCTTACAATCGAGTACCCTTTAAAATAGCCCCAACCTGACAACCCATGCTCTCAACTTCAATTCTGAGTTTGTATATTATAGTTAGTCCATATAAGTGAGGCATGATAATATTTGTCCTTTTTTTCCTGACATTTCATTTGAAAAATACAGTCCTTAAGGTTCATACACCTAGTTGCATGCCTCACAACTTCATTCCTTCTTGCAGCCACTCAGTAGTCCATTGTAGGTATACATCAGTTTCCCCTTTCATTCCTCAGTTGTTGTACCCTTAGGCCCCCTCCATCCATTGCAAATCACGAACAGTATTTGTCCTTTTGTTTCTGCTTATTTCACTCAGTATAAGGTCCTCAAGGTCCATCCACACTGTTATATGTGTCATGACTTTATTCTGTCTTACAGCTGCATAATATTCCATCGTATGTATATACCACAGCTTGTTTAGCCACTCATCCATTCATGGACACTTGGGCTATTTCCAACTCTTCGCATTCATAAATAATGCTGCTATAAATATTGGTGTCCATTTCTGTCCTTACCTTCAGTTCCTCTGAATATATGCCTAGTAATGTGGTTGTTGGATCGTACGGCAATTCTATACTTAGCTTCCTGAGGAACTGCCAAACTGCCTTCCAGAGCTGTTGTACATTCTACATTTCCACCAAAGTGGATAAGTGTGCCTCTCCCTCCACATCTGCTCTAAGGCTTTCCATTTTCTATTTTTTTTTTATAATGGCCATTCTGATGGGTGTAAGATGATATCTCATTTGTGGTATTGATTTGCATTTCCCCAATAGCCAGTGAAGTTAAGCATCTTTTCATGTGCCTTTTAGCCGTTGATATTTCATCTTCTGAAAAGTTCATATCTTTTGCCCATTTATTAACTGGGTTGTCATTTTGTTGTTGAGTGGAAGAATCTCTTTATATATTCTGGATACTAAACCCTTATCTGATATGTGGTTTCCAAATATTGTCTTCCATTGCTTAGACTGACTTTTTAATTTTCTGACAAAGTTCTTTGATGCACAAAAGTGTTTAATTTTTAGAAGTTCTCATTTATCTATTTTTTCATTGCTTGTGCTTTTGATGTAAAGTCTCACCTCCTATCATAAGATTTATAAGCTATTTCCCTACATTTTCTTCTAAAAGTTTTATGGTCCTAACTCTAATGTTTAGATCTTTGATCCATTTTGAGTTAATTTTTATATAGGATGTGAAATGTGGATCCTCTTTCATTCTTTTGCATATGGATATCCAGTTCTCTAAACACCATTTACTGAAGAGGCTGCTCTGTCCCTGTTGGTTAACTTGACCACCTTTTTAAAGATCAATCATCCATAGATAAGGGGTTTATTTCTGAACACTCAATTTTATTCCATTGGTCAGTGTATCAATCTTTATGCCAGTACAATGCTGTTTTGACCACAGTGGCTTCTTTATGTGCCTTAAAGTCAGGTAGTATGAGACCCCATACTATTCAGAGTATCCTGCCTTTCCAAATAAAATTGGTTATTGGTTTTTCTATTTCTGTAAAGTAGGTTTTTGGAATTTTAATTTGTATTACATCAAATGTTTAAATCACCTTGGGAAGAATTGACATCTTAACTACATTTAGTCTTCCAATCCATGAACATGGAATGTCCTTCCATTTATTTAGGTCTTCCATGATTTCTTTAGGCAATTTCTTGTAGTTTTTTGTGTATGTCTTTTGTGTCCTCAGTTAAATTTGTTCCTAAATATTTGCTTCTTTTGGTTGCTATTGTAAGTGGATTTTTTTTTCTTGATTTCCTCTGGAGATTGCTCATTACTAGTGTATAGAAACACTACTGATTTTTAGGTGCTGATTTTGCACTCTGCCACTTTGGGATTTTTGGGATTTTTGATATATAGTATCATATCATCTGCAAACAATGGGAGTCATACTTCTTTTCCAATTTGGATGCTTTTTATTTCTTTTTCTTGTCTAATTGCTCTAGCTCTAACTTCCAACACAATGTTGAATACAATGACGACAGTGGGCATCCTTGTACTGTTCCTGATCTTAGGGGGAAAGCTTTCCGTCTTTCCCCGGTGAGGATGATGTTAGCTGTGGGTTTTTCATATATCCCCTTTATCATGATGAGGAAGTTCCCTTCTATTCCTATCCTTTGAAGTGTTTTCATCAAGAAAGGATGTTGAATTTTGTCAAATGCCTTTTCTGCATCAATTGAGATGATCATGTGGTTTTTCTGCTTTGATTTGTGTATATGGTGTATTACATATGGTGTATTACATTAATTGATTTTCTTATGTTGAACCATCTTTGCATACCTGAAATAAATCCCACTTGGTCATGGTGTATAATTACTTTAATGTACTGCTGAATTCAATTTGCAGGTATTTTGTTGAGTATTTTTGCATCTATATCTATTAGAGAGATTGGTCTGTAATTTTCTTTTCTTATAGTATCTTTGTCTGGCTTTGGTATGAGGGTGATGTTGGCTTCATAGAATGAGTTAGGTAGCTTTCCCTCCTCTTCAATTTTTTTGAAGAGTTTGAGCAAGATTGGTACTAATTCTTTCTTGAATGCTTGGTAGAATTCACATGTGAAGCCATCTGGTCTTGGACTTTTCTTTTTTGGGAGCTTCTCGGTGATTAGTTTGTTGAGGTCATCTATTTCTTCTCGAGTCAATGTTGGCTGTTCATGCTTTGTTAGGAAGTTGTCCATTTCGTCTACATTGTCTAGTTTATTAGCATATAGTTGCTCATAGTGTCCTCTCATTACCTCCTTTATTTCTGTGGGGTCAGTGGTTATTCCCCTCTTCCATTTCTGATTTTGTTTATTTGCATCTCTCTCTTTTTTTGCTGGCCTAGCTAAGGTTCCTTTGATTTTATTGATTTTCTCAAAAATACACCTTCTGGTTTCATTGATTTTTCCAACTGTTTTCAAATCCTCAATTACATTTTTTTCTCCTCTGATCTTTGGTATTCTTTTCCTTTTGTTTGCTTTGGAGTGAATTTGCTATTCTTTCTCTAGTTCTTCCAAAGTGAACAGTTAATTCCTCAATTTTTTGCTCTTTCTTCTTTTTAATATAGGCATTTAAGGCAATAAATTTTCCTCTCAGGACTGCCTTTTCTGCATTCCATAAATTTTGATATGGTGTGTTTTCATATTCATTTGCCTCAAGGTATTTACTAATTTCTCTTGTAATTTCCTCCTTGACCCACTGGTTGTCTAAGAGCGTGTTGTTGAGCCTCTGTATATTTGTGAAGTTTCTGGCCCTCTGCCTGTTGTTGATTTCCAACTTCATTCCTTTATGATCTGAGAAAGTGTTTTGTATAATATCCTTGAGAATGATCCATGAGCATGTGAGACAAATGTGTATCCTGCTCTTTTGGGGTGTAATGTTCTGTAAAGGTCTACTAAGTCTAGTTTATTTATCATATTATTCAAAACCTCTTTTTCCTTATTGAGCCCCTGTCTAGATGTTTTATCCATTGATGAGAGTGGAGAATTGAAGTCTCCAACTATTATGGTAGATGTGTCTATTTCTCTTTTCAGTGTTTGCCTCATGTATTTTGGAGCACTCTGGCTCGGTGCATAAATATTTATGGTTGTTATGTCTTCTTCTTGAACTTTTCCTTTTATTAATACATAGTGTCCTTGTTTGTCTCTTTTAATTATTTTATGCTTAAAGTCTAATTTCCTCTTTTATGGTTGTTGTTTGCATGAATCTTTTCCCAACCTTTCACTTTCAACTCACTTTTGTCCTTGGGTCTAAAGTGAGTCTCCTTTAGACAGCATATAGATGGGTTCTGTTCTTAAAACCATTCTACCTGTACATTTTTTTGATTGGGGAGTTTAATCCATTAACATTTAATGGTATTGCTGTAATGGCAGTATTTCTTCTACCATTTTGTCTTTTGGATTTTATGTGTCATATCTATTTTTTTCTCTTTATACCTTTACTGATAATCTTCATTTCTACACTCTTTTCCAAACCTCTCTCTCCTGCTTTTTTCTATTTGCCTGTAGTGCTCCCTTTAGTATTTCTTGTAGAGCCAGTCTCTTAGTTGCAAGGAGTTATCCTAGTGCATGGAACATTGTAGAATCTTATATATTGCCCTAAGTATTCTCTAGGATTGGCAAGGATGATTTCGGTTAGGGTTTGGCAAGTTATGATAGTAGCCATATCTAAATGAAGCTTGTATAAGAGCAACCTCCAGAGTAGCTTCTCGACTCTATTTGACTCTTTCAGCCACTGACATCTTATTAGTTACACTTCTTTTCCCCCTTTTGGTCAGGATGGCATTATTGATCCCACAGTGCCAGGGTCAGACTATACACTACAGTTTTTAAGAGAACAAAATCGATCTGTGAAAGGCCTGAAGGCCAGGTGGGCAGGGCTCATTATGTATAATGTTCAATCTTGTTAAAAGGACGGGGTGGTGATGCTTTAGTGCATCCTTAGACATTCATTTTGGAGTGCACAGGTGGTTCAGTGGTAGAATGCTCACCTGCCAGGCGGGTGACCTCTGTTTGATTCCTGGCCCCTGCACCCTCCCGATCCAAAAATAAAGACAAAAATGTTAATTTTGAGACCCAGGAAGTGGGTGACTGGGGACCACTCTTCCTGACATCTGGCTCACCCCCATGTCCGGTTTGCCCTCTCTTTGGTGGTCAGGTATGGCCAGATGACTGCAGGCAGCTACTGTTACATTGGTCCCCAAGGCATTGTCCATGGCACGGTGGTGAGAGAGTGGTGGCCAAGCCTGGCTGCTGGGGGTGGGTGCTGGTCCTGGGACGAATGGGAGGTGGGGCTCCTGGGGGTGCAATGTGGGCCCTGCCGCCTCTCCCCGGGGACGGATGGGAAGTGGGGCTCCTGGGGGTGTGGTGTGAGCCCCTGCTGCCTCTCCCTGGGGACGGATGGGAAGTAGGGCTCCTGGCGGTGCAGCGTGGGCCCTGCTGCCTCTCCCCGGGGATGGATGGGAGGTGGGGCTCCTGGGGGTGCAGCATGGGCCCCTGCTGCCTCTCCCCTCAGCTCACCGTGCTGAACGCTGGCCGTCGGTACCTGGGCATAGAGGACCTGGCTGGGAAGGTCTTTGTCACCTCTGGCCTCGGCGGGATGAGCGGGGCCCAGGCCAAGGCTGCGGTCATTGTGGGCTGCATTGGGGTGATAGCAGAGGTGAGCCTGGCTGGAGCAACTGACCATTGTCCCCTGCCCACCTCCCTCTTTCCTTCGTTCCAGAGTCGCTCACTCCCATGCTAGCCTCTCTCTTTTCTCACCTCCCCTGACTTCAGTCTCCCTTGACCTCACTGGCTGGGCTCTCATGGCAGCACGTGCTTCCTGCCTTCCAAATGCCCATTGCTCTTTATTGTCCCGCCCATCGACTGGTCTCCCACTGAACTGGGACTTTCTTGGGGGCAGAGACACTTCCCTGTGTCCCCTACAGTATCCGCAGACCATAGCATGGTGCCCGGAACAGGGGTGGGAGACAATAAATGTTTGTGGAGAAATGAACACATTTGTGGAATCTTCTCCCAACTTGATCAGCTCACAGTCAAGTAGGGGAGGCAGACAAATTGCCCATCCATAAGGAAGGCATAGGTAGGCTTCCCTCAGTGGCTCTCACATTTTTCTTTGGTAGATGCCAAGGAAAGGAAGGGAAGCAAGAGGCAGCAAAGAGATTTGAGACAAGACTTAGTGACAGCCACTGGGCGATTTGTTCTTAGTTGATACTAAACCTATGTCATGCATACCTGTACTTGTCAGGAGTGTGTTTGAATGCAGGTGGCAGAAAACCTAAGTACTGTGGCTTAACAAATAGGGAGTTTTTTTTAAAATTAATTTTTATTTGTAGACCATTAGAGTTTTATTTCTTATCAGAAAACCAGCAGTGCTGTCAGTGGTTCAGAAGCTCAGTGATTTCAGGGCCAACATCTTTAGAGACTCTTGGACTTCCCTCATGGATACAAAATGGCTGCCCCAGCGTCCACCATCTCATCCACATTCAAGACAGGACAAAGGGAGAAGGGGAAGTGCCACCTATACCTGACTGTTTTTTTAAAGTTTTTATTTTGAAATAATTTCAAATTTACAAGACATTTGCAAAAATAATACAAAATTCATAGAGGACACCACCATCCAAATACCAAGATTTACCAACTTTAACATTTTGCCACATTTGCTGCATCATTTTATCTATCTATCTATCTATCTATCTATCTATCTATCTATCTATCTATCTATCTATCTATCTATCTATCCATCCATCCATCCTATCATCTATCTCTATTCATCCATCTTAGTTACCTATATAGATTTCTATATATCTCTCTATCCATCTAACCTCTCTATCATCTATGTCTAATCTATCTGCATCTATTTATCTATCTAATCTATTTATTCTATATCTATCAGCTATCTCTACCTGATCATCTATCTGTCTATTTATCTATCTGTCTAACTAACTGCTTTAGCAAGAGGCAAAAAAAAGTCTCAGAAACCCTTCCAGTCAACACCTTCTTTTATCTCATTTAGTGAGTACTGGATCAAATGGAGGCTCTTATCTGCCCGGGGGGACTAGAAACCATGGACATGGTTGTTGTGACTATTTAGACGTTTCCTCTCCTGGGCCTGAGCCCAGGGTCACCCTAAACAAAATCTAGGTCCTGCTGATGAGGCTGGAGGGGGGTAGCCCTTGGGCAGGTGGCTCGCCGGGACAGTCCCGATGATAGATGTGGGGTGGCACCGTCCTTGCTGACACCCACCTGGGTGGCGGCCTTGGCGATGCACTCAGGTGACATAAGTGGGTGGCCTTGTGTCTCGTGGTGGCAGGTGGATGAAGCAGCCCTCATGAAACGCCACCAGCAGGGCTGGCTGATGGAGGTGACCAGCAGCCTGGACCACTGCATTGCAAGACTCAGGTACAGCCCTGGGCTGGACTAGGAAGTGGGGGACGGACGAGAGGAGGGCCGGGATACCAGGTGCTTCCAGTGGGTCCGCTCCGTGCCTGACACCTGTGGTGCCCACACCGAGCGACTCTGAGGTCGTATGGTGGAAATAGCAAGAGGGGCATCTTTTAAACATTCTACTTCATGGGGGAAGCCTTGGAGTTTGCATATTTGATGCTCAGACCCTTGGTTCGAATAGGTTTTCAGGGTATTCTCTTGGTGTCACTAATACCCAGCAACAGCTTTGGACTTGGTGCCCAGCCCAGGCTGTTGGGGAAAGTGAACCATTGAAATATGGCTCTTTCCTTTGCTGGGACCCCATCAGTGTCAGCATAGATTGCCCTTGTGCCCCGTTATGGGGTTACATCGTCTGGGGAAGCACCCCACTCCTGTTTGATGTCTTCTGAGGTGTTTAAAAGTTGATTCAGGGAGAATGGCACTGTGACGAATGGTCAGATGCCAGTTTTGAAGCATTCTCTCTGTTACTCTCTTTGGAAGAACGGGACTCTGTTTGGGGAAGCTGCATCAGCGCGCCGCTTCGCCACCCTGGCTGTGACAGGAATCAGACAATTTGAAGAATACATACAATATCAAAAAATGAATATATAAATCATTTTCTATAAAGATTTTTGAATACACACAGAAGTTGAGAGAATGATACAATGAATTCCCAAATATCCTCTCTGAAATACCAATCTGTCCACATTGCACCTCTGTTCAAAAGCCCCAGGTAACTCTCCATTCATTACAGGAGATATTCCAAGCTCCCCGGGGGCCTGGCAAGATTAGTCCTCTGTCCTTGTTCCTGCTGCTGAGAATCCTGACCCCTTCCCCCACTTCCAGCCCCCCTGACATCTTTGTCACCTCTCAATATCCCGCTTCCCTCTGTCTGGGATGCCCTGTTCCCGCCTGTCACCCATATACAGTTTGGGCCAGGTTAATTCCTGTGGTCACACACACACACACACACACACACACGTGCACATGAACACATATGCATACAAATGCACATATACACACATACTCAAATCCACGTGCATATACGGAGGCATATATAAACCTACACACCACATGAGCTCACATGCCAACACGAACATATACACACATATGTACACGTACACCACGCGGACACACATACACACGGACACACAGATGAGCCTGCAGTGACCCTCCCAAGGGCTCGCCACCCCTGCCCTGGTCCTTCAGATAGAATTCAGCTCTCCTTCGCCCAGACACTTCAAGGTTTGAGGTGGCTTCCTGCCCTGCTCTGAGATTAGGTGGTTTTCCCTGCCTTATCTGCTGTGAGCATGTGGGAAAGAGGAGCATGCCTGTTTCCCTCTGGAATCTCCTCTGCTGAGCCCAGAGTTCTGGAATCACAGCAAGAGGAACACCATTTATTTGATCTGCATTTGAACTCGGCCATCCCGTTGTCTTTATTGTGGCTTTGTGATACCTTCTAATATCTGTAAGGGCTGCTATCTATTTGAATCTTCTTCCACCCGAAATATGCTTTGCTTTTCCTTGTCTTTTAATTATTGCAAATGACTTTTGGCATCTTCTCTATGAGCTCTCTGAGGACCCCTTCGAGAGTTCCAACAGTACAGCCCTAATTCTATAAGTCACCTTGGGAAGATCTGTCACCATTGTCATGCCAGTTTCCCCATCTGCAGCATTCCAGTCTGGTTTGCCTCTTATGGTTTTGTGTTCTCTTTACCCAAGCCCAACCCCTGCATGCAATACCTTTGGGGCCTCCTGGGTCTTTTTCTGTTTTTGTTAACTCTGCTCTGTGCATTGGTGGGAGGTGGAGGTTTGCCACCTGGAGCCTGTGGACAGGTGCGGTGGGTCCATCTGTTCTGCTTCTCTGCTCTTTTAGGGAAGCCAGGAAAAACAAGGAGGTGCTCAGCCTGGGTTACCATGGCAACGTGATAGATCTTTGGTGAGTGGGGTGGGAGGGGGGGGGACTTGGCTGACTTGGGGGCTCTCCTCCAGCTAAGCTCCCAATGCTGTCCAGATGCTCCCGGGACTCAAAGCTTGAGCCTTCACTTGAGGCTTCCCACTTTTCCTAGCCCTGGGTCCTTGCCAGAGCTCACGGCAGTCTTCTCTTCCTCTGGCCCCAGCAGCCTTCTCGCCTGTGCTCTTCCCAAAGGGAAAGCTGGATTAGATGCAGTCCCTGGCTGTTGAATGCAGGGGCCAGAAAATGTGCTGTGGTCCCCCCTCTTAGCTGACCCTGAGAATGAGCCCCAGACCATCCCCTGATTCTGCCCCAAGCAGGTGACTGTCCCTCCACTAACTGCCCTTGGGCTTTCTCCAGGGAGCGCCTGGTCCACGAATTGGACACGACGGGGGAGCTTTTGGTGGACCTGGGCTCTGACCAGACATCCTGCCACAACCCCTTCAATGGTGGCTACTACCCTGTGCAGCTCAGCTTCGCGGAGGCACAGAACCTCATGGCCTCCAACCCCGCTGCATTCAAGGACCTGGTGCAAGAGAGGTAGAGGCGAGAGCCCAAGGACTGCCCTGCGTGTGTGCATGCATGTGTTTGAGCATGCGTGTGTGTGTTTGGAAGGGGAGGAGCTTTGGGATTGGGGCAGTCCACTCTTGTCTTGTTCTGCCTTGCATCTCCAGCTGTGTGTCTTTGGGGAAGACCTTTGTCCTCTCTGAGCTCCTCTGCCACAAACATACATACCTCATGGGAATATCATGAAATGATATTTGTAAGACACCCAAGGTGACTTCTGACACGTTCCTGTGCTCAGTAAATGGTGGACAGGGAAGCTATTGGCCTGAAAAAGCCTCTGGAAGAGGGACACTGGTTAATTCTGCAATCACAGCTTAGGGGCTGGCACTGCACCAGGCACACATGGGGCCATCTCTTATCATTGATTTCCCCCCCAGGGTCTGATGGGGCCTAGGATCAGTAAATGCTCATGTAGGGGGCCTCAGCTGAGCCTCAAAGGGTACAAAGGATGGAAAAACACCCTGTGGGAAAAGCATTCCAGGCAGGCAGCACTAAGCATGGATGCAGCTGAGAGCTGGGAGGGGCAGAGCCGGGGGGAGAGGAAGCTCCCGATAATGGGATAGAAAGCCAGCAGATAAGTTTGAGCTTGACTGGGTGTGAGAAGAAGGCTGGGGGTGGATGGTGGGCTCTGGTGGGGAGAGTCATGGCTGAAAGGCAGTGGATGGTGGGAGGTGGGGAAGGGGCA
>PVIY010042714.1:0-20786 GCA_004026745.1 Myrmecophaga tridactyla | reverse complement strand
ACGGTGGCTCAGTGCTAGAATTCTCGCCTGTCATGCCAGAGACTCGGGTTTGATTCCCGGTGCCTGTTCATGCAAAAGAAAGGGAAAAAAATCATTCAGTCTGTAGCTTCTAAGACCTTACACCCAAAGCATGAGCAACAAAAGAAAAAACAGATAAATGGAAACTCCTCAAGATTTAAACTTCTGTACTTTAAAGGACTTTGTCAAAAAGGTGAAGAGGCAGCCAACACAACAGGAGAAAATATTTGAAAACCATGTATTTGATAAGGATTTGATATCCAATATATATAAAAACCCTACAACTCAACAACAAAAGGACAAGCAATCAATTATAAAATGGGCAGAGGATATAAGTAGATGTTTTACTGAAGAGGAAAGGCAAATGGCTAAAAAGCACATAAACAGATGTTCATCTTCATTAACTATTTGGAAAATGAAAATCAAAACCACAATGAGATATCATCTCACACCTATAAGAATGGCCTCTATCAAACAATCAGGAAACAACAAATGCTGGAAAAGGATGAGGAGAAAATGGAGCATTTATTCACTGCTGGTGGGAATGTATAGTGGTACAGCTGCTGTGGAAAACAGTTTGGCGATTCCTCAGAAAATTAAATATTGAGTTGCCCTACAACCCAGCAATTCCACTGCTTAATATATATCCAGAAGATCTGAAAGCAGTGACACAAACAGACATTTGCACACCAATGTTCATAGCAGCATTATTCTCACTTGCCAAAAGAAGGAATGAGGTTCTGATGCATGCAACCACATGGATGAAACTTGAGGACATAATACCAAGTGAAATAAACCAGACACAAAAAGATAGTGTGTTGGCTTGAAAGGATTATGTGCCCTAGAAAAGCCATGTTTTAATCTTGATCCAGTCTTCTGGAGGCAGCCTTTTCTCTTAATCCCTATTCAGTACTATAGGTTGGAATCTTAATTAGGTTATCTCCATGGAGATATGACTCACCCACTTGTGGGTATTAACTTTTCATTAGAGGGAGATGTGACTCTACCCATTCCAGGTGGGTCTTGATTGGTTTACTGGAATCCTTTAGAAGAGAAAGCATTTTGGAGAAAGCTTGAGAACGATGGAAGAGCAACAGAGCAGAGTGACGAGAATGACAAGAGAACCAGAGAGTCCACCAGTCAGTGACCTTTGGAGATGACGAAGGAGAATGCCCCTGGGGAGCTCCATGAAGCAAGAGGCCTGGAGAGGAAACTAGTAGACGTTGCCATGTTCACCACATGCCTTTCCAGTTGAGAGAGAACCCCTGAACTTCATTGGCTTTTCTTTAGTGATGGTAACCTCTTGTTGGTGCCTTAATTTGGACATCTTTATAGACTTGCTTGGGACATTTTCTCGGCCTTAGAACTGTAAACTAGCAACTTATTCAATTCCCCTTTTTAAAAGCCATTCTAGTTCTGGTATATTGCATTCTGGCAGCTAGCAAACAATAACAGACTCTTTAAAAGTTTTACTTACTAAGTTTATTTTTCAGAAATGTAAAACCTACAGATTGTTCCTATGCCAGATAAACCCTGAAACTTAGAGGTACTAGTCTTTTCCAGAACATCAACCAGTTGCATTCTCCCACCCCAGAATGTCAACATACCTCTTCTATTTCATCAAGAATTTAGAATGGTCACTGCCAAACTATCCATGAAGGTTGAGAGAATGATCAGATGAGAGGGAGAAGTTTTAACAGATCAGTGACGATTTAACAAAGATTATGAGTACTGAGTTATTATATAGATATTTCTTTTTAGTTTCTAGTGAATTAAACCAAACAGATGGAAATACCTGAAACTGTGGAACTCTAACCCATACTGTAATTTGAAATTTGCACTGTAACTATTTGTTAAACTGTACTTGGAAATTTATCACTCTGATGCATGTTATATTTCACAACAAAAGATCATTCAGTCTGAGGGGCAGAAAGAAGAAAGAATGAAGAAAATTAACAGAGCCTGAGGAATCTGTGGGATGCCATGAAGTGCATCAATGTACACATTGTGGGAGTCCCAGAAAGAGAAGAAAGAGAGAAAGGGGCAGAGAGGATAGTCAAAGAAATTATGACTGAATATTTCCCAAATTGAATGAAAGACATGAACCTATACATCCACAACACTCAACAAACTTCAAACAGGATAAATCCAAATGGCACACCATGGCATATTATAATGTAACTGTCAAATGCCAAAGATAGAGAAAGAATTCTGAAAGCCACAAGAGAGAAGCAACGTATCACGTACAAGGGAGCCTCAATAAGATTAAGCATTGATATCTCATCGGAAACCATGGAAGACTTATTTCAAGTGCTGAAAGCAAAAAATACCAACCAAGATTTCTATTTCCAGCAAAACTGTCTTTCAAAAACAAGGGAGCGGTTAAGACATTCCTAGATAAATGAAAACTGAGGGAGTGCATCTGCACTAGGCCAGCCCTATGAGAGGCACTAAAAAGAGTTCCCCAGGCTGAAAGGAAAGGACACCAGACAATGCATCAAATCTGCCTGAAGAAATAAAGATCTCGGGGGGGGGGTAATAAAATATAAATATAAATGCCAGTACTGTTGTATTTTTGGTTTGTAAATCCACTTTTTACTTCCTTCAGGATTTAAAAGACAAATACATAAAATGTCACCACAATTCAGTGGTTTTGGACTCAATGTATAAACATATAATAGGTTGGGGGATAGAGGAGTGTAGGAGCATAGACTGTATACACTATTGAAGTTAATTTGGTACCAAAACAAATGAGATGGTTATATATTTAAGATATTAAATTTAAGCTCTGTGGTAACTACGAAGAACATCAGAGAATATACAAGGTCAAAGAGACAGAAATTATAGTAAAGGTGGCCAAAAGTGGGAGACAGGGACAGAATAGGTTTATGTTTGGGGAAATGGGTAAGTTTTAGTAATGGAAGGTGGTAAGGGTACTGCAATATTGTGAATGTGATTAATTCCCACTGAATTGCAAGCTTGAGAGTAGTCAGGATGGGAAAGTTTATGTTGTATAATGTTCCCACAACTTAAAAAAAAAAGAGCAAGTAAAGAGACAATGATAACTAAATGCAATACATGATCCTGGATGGGATCAAGCAACGGAGGAGAAAAGGAACAAAGGGACATGGAAGGGACTACGAAAACTTTGAAATGTAAACTGTAAACTTTACATCACTGTTAAATTTCTTGAACTTGATAACTGTACTTTCAGTGGTTGCATAAATGAGTATGCTTTTTATTTTTATTTTTTAATTTTTATATTTTATTGAGATATCTTCACTTACCATACAGTCCATCCAAAGTATACAATCAATGGTTCACAGTATCATCACATAGTTGTGTATTCATCATTTGCATCACTCCAGATAAAGAAAGAAAAAAGAAAAAACTATACACTCCATCCCCCTTACCCCTCCGTCTCACTGACCACTACTGTGGCAATCTACCCAATTTTTTTACCACTTATGCCCTCACCCGTTATTTTTTGTCCTTACTTTTAAACTTATATGTCCATACCCTGGAGAAAGGGAGTGTAAGCCACCAGGTTTTCACAATCACAAGGTCACATTGTAGAAGCTATATAGTTATACAATTGTCTTTAAGAGTCAAGGCTACAAAACTCACTGTCCTCCCCCTGTCTACATGCGACATGACTCCCAGGGGTGTGGACCTTCCTGGCAACATGGGACAGAAATCCTAGAATGAGCTGAGACTCAGCATCAAGGGATTGAGAAAACCTTCTCGACCAAAAAGGGGAACAGCAAAATGAGACAAAGTAAAGTGTCAATGGCTGAGAGATTCCAAACAGAGTTGAGAGGTTATCCTGTATGTCATGCTTACACATTAAATAGATATCACTTTGTTAGTCAAGATGTAATGGAGAGGCTGGAGGGAACTGCCTGAAAATGTAGAGCTGTGTCCCAGTAGCCATGTTTCTTGAAGATAATTGTATAATGATATAGCTTTCACAATGTGACTGTGTGATTGTGAAAACCTTGTGTCTGATGCTCCTTTTATCTACCTTATCAACAGATGAGTAAACAAATGGAATAAAAATAAATAATAAGAGGAACACATGTTAAAATAAATTTAGGTTGAAATGCTAGTGATCAATGAAAGGGAGGGGTAAGGGGTATGGTATGCACGAATTTTTTTCTGTTGTCTTTTTTATTTCTTTTTCTGAATGGATGCAAATATTCTAAGAAATGATCATAATGATGATATGCAACTATGTGATGATATTGTACATTACTGATTATATATGTAGAATGGAATGATATGTTAAGAATGTTTGCGTTTGTTTTTATATTTTTTTAAATTAAAAAATTAATAAAAACAAGAACAAAAAAACAAAAAAGAATCAAGGCTACGGGAATATATTCAACAATCGCAGGTATTTCCTTCTAGCTATTCTTTTTTTAAATTTTTTATTTCTATTTTTATTTCTTTTTTAACTTGGATTTTTATTCCTTCTAGCTATTCTAACACACTAAAAACTAAATAAGGATATCTTATTATCCTTATTAGATAACCTCTTGATCATAATAAGAATGAGAATAAGAATGATCTCTTGACTCTGTTTGAAATCTCTCAACCAATGAAACTTTATTTTGTCTCATTTCTCTCTTCCCCCTTTTGATCAAGAAGGCTTTTAGAGAAGTCATACACTTCTAAAAGTATCTATTGTGAAATATAATACACAATTAGGAAAGTTCACAAAATGAGAATGTACAACTCAATGAATGATCACATTGTGACCAGTCATGTAACAACCACCAAGGTTTAAAAGTAGACCACTGACAAGGAGTACCCAGAAATCTCTCTTCTACCACCTCCCAGTAACTTCCTCTCCCTCCTTAATAAAATTTGCTTCATGGTAATCACTTCCTTACTTTTCTTTGTAATGAAATTGTCTAAGCACAGAATACCCTTTTTCTTAGGAAATGGGTATGGCAGCATTAAGAGTCCAAGGAGCGTACAACCTACACTCAAGTGTTCAGAAATGGATTGATAAATAGACATGATAGATAGATAGATAAATAGATAGGTAGGTAGACAGACAGACAGATAGGTAGGTAGGTAGGTAGGTAGATAGACAGACAGACAAAGAATGAAAAGACAAATATGAAAAAATGTTAAAATTGGTGGATCTGGGTATCTGCTGGGGGTAGTAGGGATACATTGGAGTTCTCTGTATGGGTTTGTATTATTTTTGTAGCCATCCTATAAGTTTGAAAGTATTTCAAAATAAAAAGTTAAAAAATATATATGCTTCTCAATCCTTGCGGGTCAACAAAGAAAGCAAAATTAAAGTCAAAGAAGCATTTGGAACTGAACAATAATGAAAATGCTACATATTAAAATTGTGACATGGAGCTAAATCCATGCTGTGCTCCAAGGCTAAAAGTTAATGAGCTCATTTTCAAATGCAAGAAGTTAAAAATAATAATAATAATGGAATAAGCCCTACAAACATTGAAAGAAGGAATAATAGACATATTTCCATAACTGGTTCTTTCTCAGTTTCCGGTCTCTGCAAACAATACTGCATCTCGATGAAGGCTTCCCTGTTTATCTGTAAAATAGGCCTCCTTCTATCTACTTTCTGTCTCACAGCGCTTATCACAGTCTGTAAACACTTGTTTACCTTTGGGGGGACTGTCTGGTCGACCACTATATCCAAGTGCCTGGCAACTGCTTGGTGAGTAAATGCTCATTAAGTATGTATTGAATGAATGATACTGTTCTTCCTTCTATGTCCTTAACAAATCTCAAGAAATTAGCAAAGGTTGGTGATGACTGCTTTACTCCCACTAGCACCCCAAAAACATGATACAAACCATAGATAATGTGGTTGGTAAAAAATATAAAGCTAATGACATTTAGTTATTGTCATCACAGCTCACTTTGATGGGTTAACAGCTTAGACTTTTGGTTTCCTTTATATTTCATTTTGTTTTGTTGTTTTTTGTTTTTGGCATGGGCAGGCACCGGGAAGCGAGCCCAGGTCTCCAGCATGGCAGGCGAGAACTCTGCGTGCTAAGCCACCATGGCCTGGCTTCCTTTATATTTTAAGTCTTTGTTATTTCTGTCACTTATTGTCAATTCTTGTCACTTTTGCTAGGTTCTTTGTCATTACTTTTTTAAGACTACAGACCAGGAACTATGCTTGATGCAGTTAGATGCTTAATCACTACCATTTAGTGGTAATTT
This sequence comes from Myrmecophaga tridactyla, assembly GCA_004026745.1. Classification (NCBI taxonomy): domain Eukaryota; kingdom Metazoa; phylum Chordata; class Mammalia; order Pilosa; family Myrmecophagidae; genus Myrmecophaga; species Myrmecophaga tridactyla. The sequence continues at coordinate 14,552 of PVIY010042714.1, read as the reverse complement.
TTTAAAGACAATATTCTCAATAGAAGCTAAAGGATAAGTAGAAAGTGGTTAGGTCTGGGCAAAACAGAATCAAAATAGGTGGCAAAGAGAAAGTAGGCATGGATGGGGCAGAATACTATGAAGAAATCATTTTCTCAGAACCAAGCGGTTGTAATAAACAGTCACTTATATTTATAGTTGGGAGTGGGAAAAAAAGAGGAAGGAGAGAGTACAGTTCCTTATCACCTAAGATGACTATATGCCAAACTCACTGACCATCACTGGAAAGATAGAAATGTTAGTACATATGTAGCATTTTAAAATGTAAATTCACCAACAACTTCAAAAATTAGCTCTGAACACACAGGTGACTCTTAATGCTTTATCAAAACTACTGACTCTCCACATGTCCTAACCCTTTAGAGCTCCAGTTTTGATTGTAAGTATCTAAAATTGCCATTGTAAATTATTTGTGTTCTGAGCAAATCTTGTGTGATATCTTTATTTTGTCTAGTATAGTGGTTTAGCTTTCTTTAAACTATTTGTGCTGTTTTGAAAGGATTTGTACCCTAGAAAAGCCATGTTTTTATCCTGATCCACTTGTAGAAGCAACTGTGTCTTTTCATCCCTATTCAATAATGTAGGTTGGAAGCATTTGATTAGATTATCTCCATAGAGATGTGACACGCCCAATTGTGGGTATTAACTTTTTGATTAGATGAAGACTTGATTCCACTATTCCAGGTGGGGTCTTGATTAGTTTACTGGAATCCTTTAAAAGAGGAAGCATTTTGGAGAGAGCCACAGAGCCACAGTGTGATGAGAACCACGAAAGCCCATGCAGTCAGAGACCTTTGGAGATGAAGAAGGAAAACGCCACTGGGGGAGCTTCATGAAGCAAGAAGCCTGGAGAGAAAGCTAGCAGACGTCGCCATGTTCTCCATGTGCCTTTCCAGTTGAGAGAGAAACCCTGAACTTCACTGGCCTTCTGGAACCAAGGTATCGTTTCCTGGATGCCTTAGATTGGACGTTTTTATAAACTTGCTTTAACATCAGATGTTTTCACAGCCTTAGAACTGTAAACTTGCAACTTATTAAATTCTCCTTTTAAAAGCCATTCCATTTCTGGTATATTGCATTCCAGCAGCTAACAAACCAGAACACTACTGTACCACTTGTAGTAAATTATTCTATGGACATCGTCATAGCAGTAATTCATGAAGAAGGGTTAATTTGTTTAATGAGCAATTATCAAATCCTTAGTCAAAACATACAAAAATTTTCCCCTCCAGGAGCTTACGGGCTAGATTTGGAGCAGAGAAAACACATACTTTATGCTCAAGGTCACCAGGAAAAATGTCCTAGACAACATATGACCAAGCTGAAGGATACTCATCCCACAAGTGTTATTGAGTGCCCACGGTAGGCCAGCCACTGCACTATTCACCTGGGGAACACATGGAACTTATGAACTATTTAGGCTGAATTCTATTTAGAAATAGGGTTTCTTTGCTGGTCAATCATTTTCAAACCATGCTTTGGACCATCTTCAGGGCTAGTAAAGGTAGGAGATGGGAAGGACATGCCACACTAGTTATCAAATTCTGTTTTCTCTGTCAGCCTCCTGGGTAACCTTTATTACATGCTCACTAATGGCCCATCATTATTATCTCCGTTTTACAAATGGACAACCAGGCTTAGAGAGGATAAATAACTTAAGCATATATAAAAGTGAAATGTTAAGGACTTGATTATAATGAAAGGAAGATTAAATCCAGAAGCCATAGTAAAAGAATAATTATCAGGCTTAGTGATGATTATATGTGAAAATCAAAAGATGTTCACAGCAGCGTTATTCACAATAACAAAATGTGGAAACAACCCAAGTGTCTATCAACAGATGCTATGAATAAACAAAATTTGATATATATACACAATGGAATATTATTCGGCCATAAAAACGGAACGAAGTTCTGATGCATGTTATGACATGAATGAACCCTGGAAATATTATGCTGAGTGAAATAGGCCAGACACAAAATAACAAACATTATGTGAGCCCACTTATATGAAATATCTAGAATATGCAAATTCATAGAGACAGAAAGTAGATTAAAAGTTACCAGGGACTGGGAACAGGAGGAAAGGGGAATTATTGCTTAATGGGTGCAGAAATACTGTTTGGGGTCCAGAAAACATTTTGATAATGGATGGTGGTGATGGTAGCACAATATTGTAAATCTAATTGATGCCACTGATAGTATACTTGAAAATTGTTTAAAATAGCAAATGCTGTGTTATATATATGTATATATATGTTACAAAAATACTTTTTTTATCAAAAGAGAAAGAACAGTCAAAGCGACCTTAGTTGTAACCCAAAGCAAACAAGAATTTGAAGATATCAGCAATCACAAAAAGAGAGGGATGTCACCTTGAGAAAAGATGACGAGTCAATAAAAGAGAAACAAAAATATTTAAAGTTCAAAATGTGAGTGAAAATGACCAAACAGGGAATACAGAGAGAGAAGGATGACCCAGGCAGATTAATATAAGTTGAAGCTTTAGCTTTTTCCTCGATAAAATGAGGATAATAACATCTGACTGAAAGACCCTGTGACCGGAGAATTCCGAGTTAGTTTTCCGACACTGTTTTCAGCCTATTTCAGGTTCACAACAAATGATCATTCCCTTCCCTTCTCCTTGGTGTGTGTGGTTAAAGCAGAGGAAGACACAACACTGAAACTCAACCATATATACCTGTTCAAAATGACACTACTTAAGACTCCTCTACAAATGCAACGAAGTCCTGTGACTATTGTAGAAATATCACAATGTGTTTCATAGACCCTAACTAAAAGTTTAGTACAGCTAGAGAAGGGTCATGCTAAATGACAATCTATAATCACTATACACTAAAAGTGAGGGGAAGCTGTGAGGAAGGAAAAATTGGAAAGAAACTTGGGGAAAATGCATCCCTTCAAAGATCCATAAAGGAAATGAGGTCAAGGACCTAAGCAGGTGTGAATAAGAGATGCTTGAATGATGGAGCAGGAAGGCAGAATCAAGAGTCATATATTTCCCTAGAGATTGGAATTATTTTGAAAGCAAAGTTAGGGAATTCTATGGGAGTGACAGTTAAAGATATCTATAATAATACAGGGTGCACGGGTGGTTCAGTGATAGAATGCTCGCCTTCCATGTGGGAGACCCGGCTTCGATTCCTGGACCATGCACCTCCCCACCCCCAAATAAATTATATATAATAATACAGGGTGATCCCTAAAATCATAAAGTAAAAACCACAAGAGCATCCTAAGTTCCCTTGTATGTGTATGTGTGTGAATGTTTTTTAGAGTACTACGTGTGTCATAAAACTGTTTATTAAGCAGTTTCAGTTCAGTAGATTTTGAGAGTTTTCATCTTTGTTTTATTTTTAATTATTGCCTTCTACCTTGCCACCAGATTTCTTTATCTTTCCTTAATGGAGGGATTCCAGACATTTCTATTCACTTTCAGCTTGAAAATTCAATCCCTCCTTAGTTGTAAATCTTATTTAAAACTCCCCCCAAACTCCATCCCTCTTTTCCATTGATGCTTTTCGTGAGATCTCAGAACTGAGCCCCTCAGTTCCTCCCACCACCACCCCCTCAGTTTCCTTGGCAGGTCCAGGAATCCAGATATGAATTAACTACCGGTACCAGCTGATGCTGTATTCTGCTGATGGCGAACGAAGACATCCCACATGCCTAGAAATACGATTATAATCGATTTCTGCTGCTAACACCCGTCCCTAACAGTGCCTCACTCTGCTACCTGCATCATCATCAAAGGAGAACAGTGCCCTAATACCTCAACAATCCGTCACTCCCTAAGCCAACAGGCCCCTTCATTAGTGCAGTCTTGTTGGCCCAATTTTTTCTTTAAAAGGCAGCCTCCTAGGAGGGGGACCGAGGCCACTTTTCTAAATCCCACAGACCTGTGGGCGGGTGGCTTCCCTCTGCTATCTCTCCCCTAATAAATCTGTTTTTTTTTTTTTTTTTGCTTTGACTTGCTGTCTCGTATAGAATCCTTAACAACTCCATGCCTAACACCTTTCATTGTGACAACTCCAAAAACACTCCCACAGATTTCCTCACTGTGCCCTATGAGGTAGTACTACCCCAGTTGAGAGCTTCTGTCCCCAGATCCTACCTTGTAGGGGACAGGAAGACGTCTGGGGCAAACGGCGATGGTCTCTATTTACCTGGATGCTCTGGGCATCGGCCACCCTCCGGGTAGCTGGGGTACAAAAGCTGGCTCCTCGCTGGCTCTAGCCCAGTGCATCCAAGTCCTCTCCCGCAACTCCCCAGATGGCCTCTCAGCTACAGGGCTTCCTGGGGTAGCCCCTGCAGCTCTAGCTTTTAAAGAAAAAATTGTGCCACCAATTTTGTGCTCAACCACTCTGGGGAGGAAAAGCAACGTGGGTTCGAGCACACTGCCTGCAACGTCATCCCCCCGCCTCGCAGGAAACTCCAGCGTCCTTGCTGTGGAAAGTCATGCCAAAAAGGCTGTGCCATTGCTGGCCCCAACCACTGTCCTTCTCGTGGGACCGCCTCCCTTTACTTGGCTTTGTGGGGGGAGGGGGGGGAGTGTAAGAAAATTGCCTTTTCTCTCCAGTTAAGACCCCCGATGCTGGTGACTCTCTCGACTCTTCTCTTCTCTCCCCAGCCCTCCTTATATACTGGGGAGTTCCATGGGGCACCCGCTCATGGGTGCTAAGGCCCCCTTTGCCAGCTCTAGTAAACCCTGGGGAAGGTGTCCAGCCCCAAATGGTGACATGGATCTTTAGAAGGTGGAGTCAATAATGCCTCTTCAGTCTTAGCTCTGGACCCTAGTGAGCCAACTTGAGAGAGAGAGGAAAAACCCTTCTTAACTTCCTGTTACCATATAGTCAGTTGCCTCTGAGGAGGAGAACTGAGGGTCTGGGATGGGAGGCAAACCAACATTTTGTTGCATAGGCTTTTGTATTCTTTGAACTTTGTACCATGTGCATCTATTTATTCAATTAAAAGTTGAATAAATACAAGGAAAGGAGATGTCTGATTTCGGGTTGGTGTGGGTTGTGTCAGTACTGGGAAAAGCGTGGAAGGTTGTGTGTGCCAACTTGTCAGCCTGGTTACCTTAGAGGGATGCGGGATGGGGTAAAAGAAAAACTTTTATTTCCTTTGGTATTATTTTAAATTGCAAAAATAACACATGTGGTTGTATCAAATGCAGATTGACACAAGCATGTGTCATTCTTGTAATTTGAAAAAGGAAGGGAGAGAAGGCAGAAGAGAATAAAGTATATCTTCCCCATTCCACCAACAACCACAATCCTAACAAACAAACAAAGCCAACAGCCCTCATGGGCAAGTTTGCCTGACATCCTAAGGTAGACTTATTTGCTCCCTCCCTTTGTTCTGAATCTTGGTTGTTCAGATTTCAGCAGTGGGGCACTTATCTGATGGCACCGATCATGCTTTTTCAGAACTAGCTCGTGAGGTCCTTCAGGACAGGGGGCTTATCTTGACCCTCAAGATTTGCAGGATCCTGTGTGGTATAAGAACCATATCATTGTGTGTGTGTAAGCAAAACAATCAAGAGAAAATAAAAATGCCCATTGATCAGGCAATCCCACTTCTAAATATATACCTAAAGGAACTGGAAGCTGGGACTCAAGCAGATGTCTGAATGCTCATGTTCACAGTGGCATTCTTCATGATAGCCAAGAGGTGGAAGTAGCCCAAGTGTCCACCAACAGATGAACGGATAAACAAAATATGATATGCACACATACAATGGCATATTCTTCAGCCACAAGGAGAAATGAAGCTCTGATAACATGACACAATGTGGATGAGCCTTGAAGATGTCATGTTGAGTGAAATAAAACAGAAACCAAAAGATAAATATTGTAGAATGAGACAGAAAGTACTTTCGAGTTTACAAGAACTGCTGCTTTGGGGATGAGGAATGGGAAGTTTTGCTTAATGGGTACAGAGTTCCTGTTGGGGTGATGAAAAAAGATCTGGTAACGAGCTGTGGTGATGGTAGCACAACATTGTAGATGTCATTAGGATCACAGAATCACACCCATGAAACTGGTTAAAACGGGAAATAGTGTGTTGTGTATATGTTACCACAATAAAATTTTTTTTAAATGCCCATCAGTGGTTAAGGAATTTCGTTTTACCCATCAGCTATTACGTAGATTCTTGAGAATAAAGTTTGATAAGGGAAAAAAAGCACAAGGGAGCTGGGTGCCTCAGATAAGGGACATTGTAGGAGGCAACCAGCAGGAAGGAGGGTAAAGTGCAAACTCATTCCCCAGCCTTCCTCACACCGCTCTGCCTGGCCTGTCCAGAGCAGCGGATCAGCCTGCAGAGCTTTCCTTTTCCACTCTAAGAATGGGCATCACATCCGTTAGAAAATGTCTAACTGCGCACATCTTAGTGCACGCCTTAAGGTGAAAAACATATTTATGCATTTATGCATATCAAAGGTTTTTTTTAAAGCCTTGATAATAACTGTTAAAAAGTAGCAAGAAGCTCCCTCTTTCACACCGCTGGTGGACCTGGAAGGTGATAAAAGCTATTGGGAGACGCAATATGGCAGCATGTAGCAAGGACTTATTAATTTTTGTTTCTATGTTTCAAAATATTTCTACTATAAGCATATATTTATTTTATTATTGGGAAAATAATAATTCTCTCTATACGAAGAGAATGAATTCTCCTTGACATATTTAAGTTCATGAATTAGGACACCTATTATCTGACTGGTGTCAGGTAACTGAACAGTCTGCTTCTGGATTCACGGATTTCCCTAAGGTCCTGAAAGAATTAATGTATCTATTTAGTTACTAGGGAGTCATTACCCCCAGGAAGAAAGAGAGCCTTAAAATTAAAACACAATCATAATTTTTCCTTTCTCAATTTTCTCTTTTTCTTCAGAGAAATTTCTTTACAAAAAAAAAAAAAACACAAACCAAGAATATGATAACAGTCTGTGCCCCTTATGCACTTAAAAAACCAGCACCTTGTATGGGATTCTGAATAGAATTTGTGCAGATGGAGCATAAGCATCACCCTGAACTGAATTTGGCCCCCATCCTAGTTAACCAATCTGGAAGTGCCTGGTAATGTGTTTATTCTATGAGTCTCCTGCTCAGGCAACGGTGTGGGCTAACATACAAGCATGAGTTTCATTAGCATGTGCATGACTGGTGAAACCATGCAGAAACCTCCATCTAGATCAGTGGTTCTCAACTGGGGTGATTTTGTCCCTTGAGGGACACTTAGCAATGCCTGGAGGCATTTTTGATGGTCACAGCTGGAGAGAGAACATAGTGGCATCTAGTGGATAGAGGCCCAGGATGTCACTAAACATCCTACAACGAACAGGACAATCTCTTACAACAAAGAATTATCCAGCCCCAAACATTAATAGTATCTAAACTGAGAAAACCTAATCTAAACGACTACCTACAGGTACCTTAAACTCAAAACTGAACTCATCCTTTCTCCTTCAAAACTTGCTTCTCCTCCTATGTCCCTAACCCAATGTATAGTAACCCCTTTTTACCTGCTTACCAAATGAGAAACTTTAGATCCTCCCATTCTAGTTTGCTAAAACTACCTAAATATAGGTACCGTGAAATGGATTGGTTTTTACAATGGGAATTTTTTATCTTATAAGCTTACATTTTTGAGACTGTGAAAAATGTCCAAATCAAGGCGTCACCAGGCAACGCTTTCTCCCCACAGACTGGCTGCCGGTGATCCTGAAACCTCCAGCACATGGCAAGGCACACGGCGGCAACAGCTGGTCTCTCCCTTCTCCTCCCGGTTTGTTGCTTTCAGCTTCTTGCTTCCGTGGCTTTCTCTTTCTCTGTGTAGTCATCCCATTCCTAAAGGACTCCGTAAGAGGATTAAGACTCGCCTCAACGTATGATCCTACTCACCAAAGGATTCTACGTACAGTGGGTCCACACCCACAGAAATGGGTTAACTTTAAGAACAAGCTTTTCTGGGGCCCATACAGTTTCAAACCAAATCTCCTTAGATATTTGCCACCTTTGGTGTACTTCTCATATCCAAATGATAACTAAATTCTGTCGAGCTTACATATTTTATGCATTTAGTATGCATATAGTCTCTTCCCTCTTTACAACCTCCCTGTCAGACTTTCATCATTTTATTGGTTTGCTGCAGCAACCTCCTAATGCTTTTCTCTCTCCAATCTTGGCATCCTCTCATCTCTTCTCCATGTCATTTCCAGGATTATCTTTCTAAAATGTGAATCTAATCATGTTAGTCACTCCTTTGCATGAAATCTTTGACTGCCTTCTCTGTACCCTCAAGATTAATTCCAACCTAAGTAAATAGCCATGGCTTCATCACCATTTACTTAGGTAGGATTGTATGATGTCTGAATAAAACTCGTTAAAAATGAACAGAGAGAAACAAGAGCTAGAGAATATGTGGAGAAAGAGATGTACCTATCCACTGATGGTAGGGAAGCTGAGAGGTGCAGCCATCCTGAGGGCAGTGCGTTGGTTCCACAGGAGGCTAAGGGTGGGGGTTGCCATATGATCCTGAAACCAGGTTGCTTTGGTATATACCTGGAGGAACTGACTGTGGGGACACAAATGGACATTAACACACTGGTGTTTATAGCGGCAGTGTTCAGTATTCTTGATCCACAAGGAATGGAGATGGCCTAAGGGTACAATGACTGAGGAATGGAAGAGGGAACTATAGTGTATATGTACAATGGACTACTGAGAGGCTGCAAGAAGGAAAGATGTTGTGAGGCATGCAACTGTATGTTGAATAAAATGTCAGAAGCAAAAAGACAAATATTTTCATGCCTCACTCATATGGACTAACTATAATACGCGTACTATATTATGTATATTGAAGTTGAGAGCATGGGTTATCAGGTTGGGGCCTATTGTAAAGGGTCCTAGACTGTAAGCCCTTGCAGCCATCATATATATTCATGCATTGTTAACTGTTATTTCTAAATTCTGAGATACTGAGATGTTTGTTTATAACCTGGTCACTCCCTGAAACTTCAGATATTCATGTGACTCCCGAGACTCAGAGTTATAGCTCTGAAGCTATCAAAGTCAGCAGTACCCCATATAGGAACTGTTTAAAAAGTTGAAAAAGGGATCAGACTTCGACTAGAGATGTGAAGGAAGCTGGTCTGGGTATGACTAAGGTAGATCAGGATACAGGATAAAAGTTGATATCGTCCATATTTTAAAACTTCAACTTCTGAGACCAAAGGGAGAGATGTTTATTTGGTGCAAATTTTATATTTTGGGTAGCACATTACCTAATTTAACTTCTATGGTCAATTTAGTTGAACACCATAAGTACGTGGAATCTTGAATAGGGTGTGAGATTTTGTTGGTTTGCCCAGGTTAGTATGATGCTCTGATATATCCCAGAGTAATTTGGGCAATGAATAAAGAAGTATTTGCAAGGTCCCTTTGGGGGCCTGGGGGGAAAGGAGGAAATATTCAACTTCCCCACTTGGAGAATTTCTGATATTCTTGCTAGCAGTGGAGACAACCAAATCCATAGGCCAAGCCCTTGATCTTGGGGTTCACCCCTATGAACCTTATTCCTGCAAAGGACAGGCTAAGCCTACTTAAAATTAGGCCTAAGAGTCACCCCGAAGAAACCTCTTTTGTTACTCAGATGTGACCTCTCTCTCTAAGCCAACATGGCAGTGAACTCACTGCCGCCACCCCCACCCCTCATGTGGCACATGATTCCCAGGGGTGTAAATCTCCCTGGCAACGTGGGACAGAAATCCCAGGAAGAGGTATGACCCGACATCAAGGTTTTGAGAAAGCCTTCTTGACCAAAAAGAGGAAAGAGAAATGAGAGAAAATAAAATCTCAGTGGCTGAGAGATTTCTAACAGAGTTAAGAGATACCCTGGAGGTTATTCTTATGCATTATATAGATATCTTTTCTTAGTTTATGGTGTATCGGAATGTTCGAAAGAAGTACCTGAAACTTGAGCTGTGCTCCAGTAGACTCGATTCTTGAAGATGATTGTATAACTATATAATTTTTACAATTTGATTGTGGGATTGCGTAAACTTTGTGTTTGTTGATCCTTTTATTCAGGGTATGGATGGATGAGTAAAAAAATATGGATAAAAATTTAAAAAATAATGGGGGGGGACAAAGGGTAAAATAAATCGGGTAGGTGGAAATACCTATGGTCAATGAGAGGGAGGGGGAAGGGATATGATATGTATGCGTTTTTTCTTTTTCTTTCATTTTCTGGAGTGATGCAAATGTTCTAAAAAAATGATCATAGTGATGAATACACAATGCAATCACTCGGGGAATGTAAACAGGGTGAAAAGAACAGAGAGCCTATGACAGAATCTTGGAGACCACACACTTTTAGGGTAGGCAGATGAAATCAGGAGACAGGGAAGCAGATAGAGATGTAGGACGAGGAAATTATGGTGTCCACCAAGCCACGAGTAGGCAGTTGTAAGTAAAACAGTCATTAAATACCACAAAGAGATATAAATTAAGATGAAACTAAGAATAGCAGAACACATCAGAAAATAAGGTGGTCATCGGTGGCTTTCTCCAGAGTGTTTTTTATGGCCTTACAGCCATACATGTAGCACTGGACTGGTGGCCACTGCTGATGGCAGGCCAGCAGTGGAGAAGATTAGCTGGACACAGAAAAGAAGGAGAACAAACTCATCTGACCGCCTTTCAAAAGCAATGACCTCTGCTTTATTTCTGCCTTCCACGTCTCAAGCAAATTCTCTTCAAGGTAACTTCAAGACATGCAGCTTTATATGAGAGCGGTGGTTCCAAGTTGACCACACACAATTGAGCACGCAGTTAACTTTGTGCTTAAAAATTTAAGAAAGAAAGAAATATAATAATTTATATTTTCTCACACATTTACCAGTTTCAGTGTGTTCCATTTCATCCTGCAGCTCTGAGTTTCCACCTGGTAGTAAAATCCCATCAGCTTGAGAACTGCGTTTAGCATTTCTTACAGTGCAAGGCAGCTGGCAATGAATCTGTCTGCTTTTTTATATCTGAAAATGTTTTAATCTCTTTTTTTCCCTGAAAGATATTTTAAGTGGATATAGAGTTCTGGGTGAAAGACTTGTATTAAAATCTTTCAGCCATTTAAAGGTGCAATCCCACTGTCCTCTGGCCTCCAATTGTTTCTGATTAGAAAACAGCTGTTGATTCTTATCTTCGGTCATACGTGTGTGTAGATATGTGCATTTTTTCTTTTGCTATTTTTAAGATTTTTATTTATTTTGGTCTTTAGCAGTTTGGACATGATGTGCCTAGGTATGATTTTCTTTGTATTTATCCTGCTTGGGGTTTTGCTGAGGTTTCTGAATCTATGGGTTGTTTATTTTTTTAACAAAATTTGGACATTTTTTCAGTGGATATTTCTTACATTTTTTTCATCTTCATTCTTTCCTTTTCTTTCAGAACTCCACGTGTGGGTATATATAATTAGGGTGCTTGATACTATCCCACAGACCATTGATTTTCTGCTCACTTTTGTTCCAGTCTTTTCTCTCTGTGCTTCAGTTTGGATAATTTTTACTGATTTCTCTACAAAACCATTTATCTTTTCTTTTGTTGCACTGAATCTGCTGATAATCCTAACCAATAAGTTTTTAATTTTAGGTACTATATTTCTTACTTATAGGAGTCCCATTTAGACCTATCACAGTAACTGGTACAAAACGGGAGCTCAATAAGTATTTGTTGAATGAGTAAGTGACTGACTAAAAAAAATGAGATAGTACTTGGAAAGCTCTTAGCATAGTATGTTCTAAGCTATCTGTAAATCTTAACTACCATCAGCTGGGAAGATGATGGGGCGGATGGATTGAGTTCAACCCAGCTCCATGGGACAAAACAGCAGTCAGAGAGAGAATGACCAGGACTGCCGTCCACAGGGCTGAGTTACGGGGGGGGGTCCTCAGTGATTTTTAGGGAGGAGAGCGAGGTGGGAGGATCCGGGTGGGAAAAGGGAGTGATCTAGGCCAGGGGCAGATGGTGGCGCACAGGGAGGTATGGATAGGGAGGGAACTGACCTTCCCACCACTCCAGCCTGTCCCAGCTGGTGGCCGGGGAAACCTCCCCACGGCTCCGTGGCCAGTGGCGCCCATTGGGGAGCCCAGAGGTGGAGCTGGCCAGGCGCCACAAATAGCCGGCCTATCAGACATGGTGTGTGCTGGATTCATCAGACGTCGGTTGCTGCAGGTCGGCTACCTCCCCCTGGGTGGTGCTGTCTCCTCCTCTGTTCTGCACCAGGACCAGTCATCCCCCCACCGCAGGCCAGGGGCAGCCCCTCTGGGTGCTGACTTCCCACCCAGCCATTGCAGTAGGGGAGGAGCAAGCGGCGGAAGTGCCTCGGAGGTGCCACCTGCTGGTCAGAAGTGGTAAGTTCAGGCTGGCAAACTTCCTATTTGCCTAGGTTTCTTTTTTCTGTTTTTTCCTGCTTTTTAAAATATTTTTTCTATATATTTTTATTAATAGCATTATTGTTATTTATACGTATTTTTAATATATTTCTATTTTTATAGACTTTTGTATTTTATTTTTAAATTTTATGTTATAATTTTTTTTTCTTTTATTTTTTTCTCCCTTCTGTGGTCACCAGTCTGATTTCCTTTCCAATATACCTTGGCCTGGAATTGAGCCCAGGTCTTTTGCATGGCAAGCAGACATTCTGCCACTTAAATAGCCGTGCCCCCCTGCCTAGCCTTTAATAGACCTTCAGTAGGACTGGATCCCCTACATGAGATCCGGGCCTTGCTTTTGTGGGGAATTACTGACAAACCAAGAGCAAAAGGAAACCTTCAGTGCAAAATGAAGTAAATACAAAACTTTAGACAAGTGAAGGAAACCAAATTACAAAATAAATTTACGAAGATAATCAAATGCCATGAACACAACAAAAAAAAATCACAAAGCACATGAAGATTCAAACAGAAATGGCCCAGCCAAATGACAAAATCAAAATTCCAGAGAGGACACAGAATATGGAAGAATTACTCAAGAATATTTATGAAGAAATAAAGGATATCAGGAAGACACTACAAGAACAGAAAGAAGAATTTTTAAGATTAAATGGAAAATTTCAGAGATGAAAGGAACAGTAGACCAAATTAGGAATATGCTAGAGACACATGATAGTAGATTTGAGGAGGCATCAGGAAGAATAAGAAGACAGAACAACTGAACCCAAGTGCACAAAAGAACCAATGGCAAGAAAAATGGAAAAAATAGAATTGGATCTTAGAGAAATGATGGACAAGAGGCATGTAAATATAAGAACCATTGGTACCCCAGAAGGAGAAGAGAAGAGTAAAGGGTTGGGAAAGTTAGTTGAAAATATAACTGGGGAAAACTCCCCAACCCCTATAAAAGACATAAATATGCAAATCAAAGATGCACAACGAACTCCAAATAGAATAAGTTCAAATAGGACTACTCCAAGATACATGTAAATCAAGCTGTCAAATGTTGAAGATAAACAGAAAGTCCTGAAAGCAGCTCAAAAAAAGTGATGTACTACATACAAAGGAAAACACATGACTGAGTTCAGACTCCTCACTAGGCACCACGGATGCAAGAAGACAGTGGTAGGATATATTTAAGATCCTGAGTGAGAGCACCTTCCAACCAAGAATTCCTTTTCCAGACAAGTTGTCCTTCAAAATTGAGGGAGAGATTAAAATTTTCAAGAACAAAGACTGGAGAACTAGTTAACAAGAGATCTGCCCTGCGAGAAATATTAAAGGGGGTCCTGTCAGCTAAAAAAAAAGACAGGAGTAGGACGTCTTCAGGAGAGCATGGAATTGAAGAGTACCAGTATGGTAATTTAAAGGATAAAAAGAGCGAAGGAAAAGAATACATAGATCTGACAAATAAAAACTATAGGATAAGGTGGTAGATTCAAGAATTGCTTTTACAGTAATAACTTTGAATGTTAACAGACTAAACTCACCAATTAAGATACACATTCACAGAAGGAATTAAAAAATATACTCCACCTGCATGCTGTTTACAAGAAATGCATCTTAAACCCAAGGATGCAAATAGATTGAAAGTGAAAGGATGGAAAGGATGTTCTATGCGAGTTGTAACCAAAAGAAAACAGAAATAGCTAAATTAATATAGTAAAAGACTTTCAATCTATCACTTTTTTCTTTTGTTGCTTTGTATATATATTATGTTATATGATAAAAAAAAGTTAAAAAGAAAAAAGAGATCAGGCTTCAATTAGAGATAAAAATAAAGCCAGTGTGGCTGAGTCTAAGGTAAATCAGAATACAGAGTAAAATTATAATTGTTTATTTACTCTAGACCCACAACTACTATATGAGACCAAAGGCAGAGAGGTTTACGTGTCTGGAACCTAAATTTTGTGTAACCCATAATGTAAATCAACCTGTCTGGATAACTAATCCTATCCCAACAACCCAAACTTCTGGAGTCCAGAATGGGAATGAGG
>PVIY010042713.1:0-20789 GCA_004026745.1 Myrmecophaga tridactyla | reverse complement strand
TTCAGATGTCTCATTCTCCAGTTCACTAATCCTATCTTCTTGCTCTTGAAATTTGACATTGTAGGTTTCCATATTTTTTTTCATCTCTTCTACTGTGCCTTTCATTCCCATAAGTTCTGTGATTTGTTTTTTCAGACTTTCAGTTTCTTCTTTTTGTTCGTTCCTTGCCTTCTTTATATCTTCTCTCAATTCATTGATTTGATTTTTTATGAGTTTTTCCATGTCTGTTGGACCATTCTGAATTGTCTGAACTCCTGTATCTCATTTGAATTGTTGATGTGTTCCTTTGACTGGGCCATTTCTTCAATTTTCCTAGTGTGATTCATTATTTTTTGTGTGTGTCTGGGCATTTAATTACCTTAATCAGTTTATTCTGGAGATTGTGTTCACTTTTTTTTCCCCCTAGGATTTTCTTGCTGGATGACTTTGTTGTCTGTCTGTTTTTTGACGTTCAGTTAGCTTATTCTAGTCCTCTGGCTTAGGTTTTGTTTAATAGATCAGACTTTTTCAGTTCTTGTTTTTTTGTTTCTTGCCCTACCTGTATGATGCCTTTCCCCCACCCCTTAGGAGGGTCTAGTTAGGTATTATAGACTCCAGTCCGATTTTCCCAGACCAAACTGGTCTCCTCTCAGGCGGAAAGATCAACTACGTCAGTTTTCCCTGAGGCTGAGACCCAGCAGATTAAAAGGTTTTCCTATGTAGTTTCTGGACTCTGCGTTTTTCCTACCCTCCCCTGTATGTGGTGCTTTTCTGCCTGCAGGTCTCACCAGCATAAGTGATACGGTAATGCTGTACCTTTAACTTCATCAGACTCTCCCTGCTGGGGGTGTGGTAAAGACAAGAGTAGAGGTTGTAGACTGGCTTCCTTTTTCCAGACCCTGGGGTCTGAATTCCTTAAGGGAGGGATTCCATCTGAGCTGCGTCCCACCCCTCTCCTGCGGAAGGCATAGCCTCCAGAGAAGCTCTCAAGCCTGTTTCTGCCTATGCCTGGGGCAGTGGAGCCCAAGAAGCCTTGCCGCTGTATGGAAAGAGTAATCAGTCCATAGAAACACAGCCACAAAAGAGAAAAAGAAAAATCCTTTTCAGAGCAGGACCCCATTCCTCAGGTTTGCAAATCAAGAGCTTAAGTTGGTACATTGCTCTGTGTATCTCCAGGTCCTCTGTGCTGCCTCCTTTCCTGCAAGGCCCAGACCTTTTCAGATTCAAAAAAACCTGGGTTTTTTTCCCTTTTTCTTTTTCTGTCAGGCCTGCCCCCTCTGGCCCAGGGCAAAAACCAGCGACCTCCACTTTTACTCAAGCTTCAGCTTTGCTGGGGTCCTATTTTTAGTAGTCAGAATTTGTCAGTTAATTCCACAATTGGTGTTTGGTTGTGCTCAGCCCCTTCTACTAGTAAAGTCCCTTTCCTTTCCCTTCTGGGAAGCACCCTGTGAGGGAGGGGCGCTGGCCTCCACAGGTTCGGGAACTCACAGTTCGGGGGGCTCACACCCAGTCCAGCTCATCCAGACTGGGGTACGCTGTGTGACCGGTCACTGACATGGCTCCAACAGTTGTTCTGTACTGTTTCTGGCTATTTATTACCTGCTCTGGAGGACGAACTAAATCCCACACCTCGCTAAGCCGCCATCTTGGCTCCTTTATCCATTGCCTTTTCAAGTAAAAGCTGAGAAGGAAGGATTTTCTTTTGCAGTTTAGTTATTTGTTTTTAAATCATAGGACCTTTATTGCAAGGCTATGCACAGGTGGGGTGAAGCCTAAGATGGTGACAGCCCCAAGGAGGGATAGGTTATATAGGGTGGTTGGCAGGAAGTAGGGAAAGGAGGTGGTGGATTTTCATTGTCTTGTTTGGAAGCAGGAAATTGACATCTTCTCACTGGTTGGTTTAGAAGTGGAGGGCTAAACAGGGAGTTAGCATCTTCATTGGTGAGGCTTAAGATTTAAACACCACCATAATCATGCAGGGTTGCAACTGTCAGAGGGCAGATGTTCGGTAAGGGGAGCTTATCTCAAGATTGCAACTGCTGGAGAGCAAGAGGATATGGCCTAGATGGGCTCGTTGGGTTTCCTGGAAATCATGGGTGGGGTCAACTTCTTGGAATATTTGTTAGGGGTTGGTCACATCACTGGGGAAGAGGTTCTGCCTAACATTCCAGCCTTTTACTTTTAACTTTCTTGGAATGCTGAAAGGTGAAGGTCTGTTTTTTGTATCTGCTTCCGGCTGGTGGTAGGCATAGAGTTTAGTTGTCCCTGTGTTTCATCACAGGACAGTGGCTGGTACTGGTGTATTTGCCAGAGGAGTAGCATGTCACAGACAGCCTGATTTGTAGTGATTGGACAGTTCTGCAATTAAGGCTAGTTAAGAGTTGTAAGAGACAGGGCCTAAAATGAGGAGTAGTTGAATTATGCAGAGAGGTATTAAAATTGTCTTCAGAGGAAAGGCAAAATAGAACAGAACAGACCCTAGCCATAATGGGTTGTTATATCCAGCATTTTCTTTTCCTTTCTTTATAATTTCTGTGTTATCTTTCTGGATTTTTAGGTTAAAACAGAGGTTTAGATTTGTGGGTTTTTTCCTAATATAACTAAGGCTAGATTAGTTAATAGGTAGAACGAGTATATGCTTGCCTTGCTTCTTTTAAAAGTCTATTTTTGTTGAGGATAAATTTTGATTTGCAGTTTACTGCAAACAGTGATTTTAAGACAGTTACCTGAGGTTCCATGTGTGTGATTGTTGCAGGGTCTTGCATGGTTCCTGGGCACCTTCAGTCCTCTGCCACTAGTCCCAGGAGTTTCTGAGATGATTCACTGGGGCTGGTGCTGAATTCAGGCAAGTGGGTTCTGTCCCCTCCTGGGGACAGAATGGAGGTCTCATTTCTGTTCCTGGTCCTGGATTTTGGCACCAAAATGATGGGTTTTTCAACTAGGAGGGAGAAGAAGCCAAAACTCAAAGGAGCCTTATTAAGATGCTGTACTGAAGCGGGCTGAAGCCTAAGATGATGACGGCCCCAAGCAGGGGAAGGGGTACAGGCTGTATAGGATGGCTGACAGAAAATAGGGCAGTTATTTGTTTCTGTTTTGATTTGTATGTTTTATGTTCCTGAGTTACTTTATTACTGCCTTTTTGTATTTAGTTTTTTTTTTTAATAACGTATCATTTTAATTCCATTCTTTCCTTTTCTCTTTATTTTAAAATTATTTTCTTTTTGGTTACCTCTGTAGTTACAATCAACATCTTAACCTAATAACAACCTAGTCCAAGTAGTACAAAGCTAGTTTCGGTAGTATGCAAACTCTCTACTCCTATCTCTGTCCTTCCCACTTTATATAGTTATTGTCTCAGATTATATCTTTATACTTTATATGCCCCTTAGCATAGATTTTAAATGTTGTTTTTCTCATTTGCCTGTTAAGTCATAAAGGGGAAAAAGCAGTTACAAAACCAAAAGTATAATAATATGGGACTTTATATTCATCTACATAGTTACCTTTACTGGTGTTCTTTATTTTTTCTCATGTTTCAGTTCCTACCAAGTGTTTATATATATATATACATGTCTTTCAACAGATTTGGGAAATTTTCAGCTATTATTTGTTCAGTACTTCTTCTGCCCCTTTCTCTCTCTTGTCCTTTTTAGACTCTAATGATAACATGTTTTGGTGTACTTGATGGTGTCCCACAGGTCCCTCAGGCTCTGTTCACTGTTTTTTTGTTTTGTTTTGATTTGTTTTTCATTATATTTGTTCTGCCTCTCATACTGGATACTTTCACTTGCCTTAACTTCAAGTTTATGATTCTTTTCTCAGCTTGTTCAAATCCATCTCATGAGTTTTTTATTTCAGTTACTGACCTTTGCAGGTTCAGTTCTTCTGTTTGGTTCTTTTATAGTTTGCATCTCTTTATTTTGTTCATTCATGTTTTCCTAATCTCCTTTAGTTCTTTGCATATGGGATCCTTTAGCTTGTTGAACCTATTTATCATAGTCTTTGATAGATCTAATGCATGAGCTTCCTCAGGTGTGGTTTCTGGCACATTCTTTTTTTCCTCTTTAGTGAACCGTATTTTCCTGTTTCATTGTGTGTATTGTAATTTTTTGTTGAGAATGTGCCTTGTGAGTTTATGATCTTATCACTCTGACAATCTAGTTCTCCCACTCCTTTGGTATTGCTGGGTTTTTGTTGTTGGGGGCTGGAACCATCAATCTGTGCTTTTCCAAATTATTTTTGCTCCCAAATAAGGAGTGGAAAGAAAAATAGGGGGAAAAAAAAAAGGTTGGAGCAATGGTTGTCCTCCAAGACAGCCCCCAACTATCTTGAGTAGCTGATCAAGAAGCAGTATTGGCAATCAGACTACATACCCTCACTTTTTGGAGGCCTAGGTCCTTATAGTCCACCCTCACACCATTCAGGTGGCACCAGGAACTCAAGCTGTCCCCATTGCTACCTGCCATTGGTTGGGTTACAGGGGGACAGTAGCCACTGCTTGATGGGTGAAGTTCTCCAATATTTTCTGCAGTTACCAGCCGTTTTTTCGAGCTCCTCCCTGTGTGCTAGTGTTTCACTAGACCATAGAGTTTCAAAACAGTTGATTCAGACAGCCCTTGCCAGTTAAATGGTTGTTCTGGCAAAGGGACTAATTCCTGGAGCATCCTACTCTGCCATCTTCCCACAATCTATTTTTGAAAAGGAAAAAATTGTTATGAAAATGGGCTTTTCAGCAAATGGTGTGGGGCTAAATATTCATATGCAAAAGAATGAAGTTGGAGTCCTTCCTCACACCATACACAAAAATTAACTCAAAGTGGATCATAGACCTAAATGTCACAGCAAAAACTGTAAAACTTTTAGAATAAAACATAGCAAGAAATATTATGACTTTTTTTTTTTTTGATGGGGGAAGTTGCTAATGGGTACAGTTTCTGTTTTAGATGATAAAAAAGTCTTGGTAATGGATCTCGGTGATTGTAACTGTAATGAAAGCCACTCAGTTGTACACTTAAAAATGGTTAAAATGGCAGATTTTATGTTATCTATGTTACTGCAATAAAGAAAACTTAGTTAAAGATTGTGATTATGGATGCATAACTGTGAATATACTGAAAGCCATGAATTATATAATTTAAGTGAGTCAATTTATGATGTGTAGATTGTATCTCAATAAAGCTGCTAAAAAGGGAAAAAAATCTTCTAACAAGTAATTCTACTTTAGGAATCTATCCTAAGAAAGTGTATTCATTCATTCATTCATTCATTCCTCTGCATTTATTGAATGATTGGCATGTTATAGTAGGCATTGCTTTAGGTGCTGGGACTACAACAGTGAACAAAATAAGGAAGTAATCAAATATAATGACCTCAGGGTTTTTTAAAAGGGTGTTTAGTAACATTAATTTCAGCAAGAAGAAGAAAAGCTGTAAACAACCTAAATGATCCAGCAACAGATAAATTATGGTCTATCTATCTATATGGTAGAAAATTTCACAGAACAATCATTGATGGAGAAAATTATACGTATAATACGTGAATTATAAGAATGTTAGACACCAATATGAAATCAATATTATTTCTGTAGATAGTATTGTTTTGTTTCTAGAACCTACATTTCTACTGATTATTTTTTAATTTTATTTTTTATTTTTTCTGAATTTTCTAAATTATTAAATTTATAATCTTAAAAACTATCAGTCCATTTCCCTGCATTTCCATTAGCATCAAGCGAAAGTGCTTAACAGTTGCTAACCTTTTAAATATTTGATCTTAGTTTACTTCCTTACAGGTTAAAGAAACAAAACTGAGAAAATATGATCTACTACTGAATAAAACTGGTATTTTCTAATATTTCAGTAGGAGTCTATAATTGGCATATTTGAAAAAGACGACGAAAACTAAGAGAAAGTCTCAACTCTTTATTAGGGCTGCCTTTTTTTTTTTTCTTTGTGGCATCATTTTGTGTGCAAATTGATTGTTTTATATTTCTTCCAGCATCAACCTATTAACAGCTTGGGTTTTTTGGGTTGTTTTGGGTTTTTTTGTTTGTTTGGTTTTTTACATCGGAGCTATCTTTAAATGCCTAATATGACCAAGCATTTTAATAAAGTACCATATCTGGTCCTTATACCAGATCTTTAGCAGGAAAGTATGTTCATCTCTTTTTTACAGATGAACCACTTCTGGCCCATTAAGGTCACACAGTGGGTCCAGGGCAAAACAGGACCACAGTGCAGGTCTGTTAACTTTAGGGCCCATGATCTTAACTGTCCCACTGTGCTGCCTGCTGTGAAACCATTGGCCTTGCCTGGAGGAGTTTTCAGTCTCATCATGGAGTTCAGGCCATATATGCTACTGTCCTAAAATGTTTAGCATGGAGATTTAGGAACTAATTGCATACAATTAGGTAATGGTTGTAGTAATTGTAGGCAGTAATAAAAAGTAATTTGGGAGAAAGCTGATAATGACAGAATATTCTTGTTGATTCCCACAGTATGTGTACACCATTGTTTGTATCCTTACTTCATTTATCTCTCTTTATTTCCTTTTAATTAATGTTGTTATAAGATTTTTAAAGTTATGTTATTAAAAGGTAAAGAAGCAATATATATATGATTTGGTTTCCTTTTTCTGATTGCATTTCTTGAAGCTGGTTTGTTATATAACCTGACATGTGCTCAACTAGTGACAGCACGAGGTGGTTTCATGAGACTGTCTGTTTAACCACCTAATCTTTGGCTGTTGCAGGCAACATGGCTGTATGGTATACAGATAACAGGTTTACTTCTGGTCTGCACTCTTCAGTTTTTTAATTCTATGATTCTTGGATCATTGCTTATCAGTTTTAACCTTTCCGTGTTAATTGCAAGAAAACTTCAGGTAGGACTTTTTATGTCCTTAATTAAACTTTCCTTGAATATTATTTAGTGGCTTGAACCCTATTTTTGTAAAGTATATAAAGAAAAATTTAGATCAAATTTCTACCAAAAAGAACCAATACTGTCCTTTGTTTTCAGGTGCATGGTATAGCATTTCTGTTTTCAAGCTTTCTGAGGTCGTGTGCAATCCCTTTGCTTTGATATTATTTTTTTAGAGAATTCAGGGCCAAGATGCTTAGTTGAATGCCACTGATTTAAAACTGAAATAAAAGAAATTTTAAACAATTTATTATATGTGTGAACCCATGAGCAAGAATCATGATCTTTCAAGTTGGCAACACCTTATTGTTTGAGGTAGTAACACCACTCTTTTCCCATCCTTCCATATCAAAATATTGATTATAAGTGAATTTAATTAAGTCTGTTTTGAGGAATTTTTGTGAATCTGAAATAAATATCTTTAGAAATCATGGGACATTGCCTAGGGCATATTAAAATCATGTTTGAAATATTGACTTGACCTTGACTTTATCATATATTTAAAGTTTCTAAAATTCATACAAGATTTATATTGTTTTTCCTTTATGTTCTGAAAAAGCCCCTTTCCTTTCTCATATGCTAGAAACATTTCTATATTAAGAAGCCATTTTGTTCTCTGCTTTTGGAAGAATAAATCCCTTATTAGTCTTTCAAGTAGGAGCCACTGGATAAACTGCCACAAAAATTTTTAAAAGAACAAAACAGGCTTTTAGTTGACAAAAACCAGTAGTTCTCAGTTCATCCTTGAAAATATAATTAAAATAAATATCATTAATGTTTAAACTTTTAGAGACTATTTTATACAACAATCTGAAGTTACCTGAGGATTATAAGAAAATTATTGTATATCAAAGAGCACAGTTTATTCTTTTTTGTAATGATAGGTTTTTATTTAACTGAGTTATAGCTATGCCTGTGTTATATGAATTAATAACAATGTAAAGATTTATATCAATAAACGTAGCCTGAATACCTTTAAATGGCAGATACTGTACTCAGTTTGGTTGCACAGATGTAAGAAAAATGACTAGGACACATCTCCTTTTCTTACAGAGGTCATTAGTAAGGGATCCTAGTACTATTACAAAATTATGGATATTAAGACAATGTATCTCATGAAGATAAGTAGATTATATATTCCATGAATATTTTCCCTTTGTGTTACATAACCCAATGCTTAAAATCCTTAAATAATCTGATCTTAAGTGTTTTATGAAGTTACATTAAAAGTTAAAACTCAAATCTGTTAATTTCTAGAAAAATCTGAAAACTGGAAGCTTCTTTACTAGGCTTGGGAAACTTTTGCTACATTTATTCCTGGTTTTATGTTTGACACTTCTTCTCAACAACATTATCAAGGTAAGTTAGTAAAATGACATTTACTGTGTGTTAAATTTATTCATGAAAGAATTTTTTAAACTTTTGAATAATCTAATTCTTAATTTATGAAGTATATCAGCATATTATAAAGTTACCAGTTTTACAATAAATAGGCTCAGTTTAACTTTATTTCAATGAAAGGGATTGTTTTCTTGATGTTAATCATTAATTCTTTTCTTTCTTTAATGTGATCTATCTTGAACTTACCTTTTGAATTAAACTATTTTTTAAAACTCAATCTCAAAAGCATTAAAAAAGTATTTCTCTAAATTAAAAACAGTTCTACTTCTTAGAGGTTTTCTTTCAGCGATATCATACTAAAAATTATTTTTATTGTGTTGAGTTAATATAAAAAAAACAAAACTGGCCCTGCTATTAATTTTCTGCTAGAAAGCAGAGTAGATCTCAGTTTTGGTAGATGTTTCCCAACATTTAACTGATTTAAAATTAGCAGCCTTATACAGTAAAATAGCTTATGCATCCATTTGCTATATGCTTAGTAGGTGCTTTGCTAAGATTTTTTCAGTACCAAAGGGAGATATTTAGTTGAACATAATTTTTAATGTATTTTTTCAGGCTAAAAGTTTTTCCAGGACAGGCTGTACTTAAAGGTATCTCTGGGACGTTTATGTCCTATATGTTAGGTTAGAACAGAAGCAAAATGATTTCTTGAGACAGTTCTGCCCTTCCTAGAAGACCACTTTCAAGGCAACAGATATTCATGTGCATGCAGGCTCATACCCCTTCATAAAAGAATGAAGTACACTCCTGTCTGCTGGCTATCAAAGATAAAGACTCGGGCGGGCCATGGTGGCTCAGCAGGCAGAATGCTCGCCTGCCATGCCAGAGGACCTGGGTTCGATTCCCGGTGCCTGCCCACGTTAAAAAAAAAAGTAAAGACTCAACACTCAGCCAGCTACATTAAACAGCTGTATCCAGGTCTTTATCATTGGTTCTTAAATTCCATGTAGACCATTACTTTTCAAAAATTTATTTGGGGAGAACAGTGTGTCTGGAAAATTGGCTCAAAGCTATGCCATTCATCCATTTACTTACTCTAGATATTCAGGGATCTGTTCTTGGATTAAGCCATACCATAGAGAGCTGCATGCCTGGACCACTGTTTTTTGGCTCCCTGAAGAATAACTGCTGTTGAATTGTATTTTATGTTTGCCAATGACCTACAGTGAGAGGAGTTAGAAGGTATAGTCCTTTGAAACTCCTTGGTGTTTTTACTGTCCCCATGAGAGAAATTTCTCTAGATTCTCAGTTTTAGGACTTTTATAATCTCTTCTGAGCACCTGGTTTGTTTTAATCTTAGGACCCTGTGAGTAACACAAATGCTTTTATCTTCCTCTTTGCATTCGCTGCTAGAATGCTTAAGCCCAGATTTATGGCTTATCGCTAATGAATATATTTTGTTTACTAACCTCAGTTCTGGCCTCATCTTATTTTTTTCTATCTTCATTTTTCTTATCTATTTTCTTCACCCATTTCTGCTGTCTGGATGTTTTTAAGCCATAAATTTAAAGTCACAGTCACTAATGGTAGATACCAGCATTTGTCCTTCATCACTTGAGGATTGCTCCTGTGTGTTGAATTGTCTGTGGGTGAAGGAGCCTTCCATCAGTTTATATCTGTAGACACATCAGCCCCAAGGCCAAATAGCCATGTGAACTGTATACCTATTGGACGTTTTGAGGTTTCAGACCATTACATTGTTATTTTCTTATCTACAAATATGCTTCATGGTGGGCAGTGGTGACTCAGTGGCACAGTTCTCGCCTGCCATACTGGAGACCCAGGTTCAGTTCCCGGTGCCTGTCCATGTTAAAAAAAAAAAAAAAAATCTGTTGAAAATATGCTTCAACCTTTCTGAAATCAAAGTCCCTCATCTTATATCTATTTCACATATTGAACTTACACATAAGATTTTGTTTGAAACAAAAGTATTTCAAAAAATTAAAAGTGGGGGGAGAAAGGAGAGGGAGCTTGAAAATCCCTGCTTTAGACTTCTTCAATTCTAAGAATTACTATGAACATTTACTCATTTTACATGTTTTTCCCCAATAGAAAATTCTTAACCTGAAGTCAGATGAACACATATTTAAATTTTTGAAGGCAAAATTTGGATTTGGAGCAACAAGGTATGACTGAATTGACTGTCTATATTTGCCATTTTATATTAGATCAACAAAAACAACTATTAATTGCAGGCTCATTTTGAGGAAAAATATCTTGTGACTTACCTTATACTGAATTTAATACTTCACTTTCTGTGTATTCCCTAGGGATTTTGATGCAAATCTGTATCTGTGTGAAGAAGCATTTGGCCTCCTGCCTTTTAATACATTTGAAAGACTTTCAGATACTTTACTTTTTTATGCTTACATATTTGTTCTATCCATCACAGTGATTGTAGCTATTGCTGTCGCCCTTCATAATCTCAGGTAAGGCGTGTTTCAGAAAACTAACACTAATGAATTTGTTCTACATGGCATATAAATTGCAAAATTGAAAGTGAAACTATCAGGCGCAGAAAGTGGAGTGTATTGTTCAGCGTAAAAGGGGAATATTTCCAGGTTAGACTCTCTACTCTCAGGTTCTTTGTGAAGAAACAGTTAGGAGCAGTTGATGCAGGTGCAGACTGGGTTGGGTTTAAGTCCTGGCACTGCACACTTGGGAGCAATGCGATCTTTGAGACAGTTATTTAACCTTTCATTTTCCATTTCCTTATCTGTACAATGGGAATACTAGGAGTACTTACTCTGTTGGTTTTGTAAGAAAAAAATAAGTTAAAATAACATAAAGACCTTAAATTAGTGCCTCAGGCCTAGAATATTTTTAGAAGTTATCTATTATTGACTCTTAAGCCTCCATTTTAGGTTCCATTATTAGTTTCCTATGTTTTTCTACCTTCTTCCTCTAGCTGCCTTTTTTAGTTCTCATGAAATATCAAGAGTTCATTATTATTCTTCTGTTTTTTGGCATATTATTTCAGGGCTCATAAAGTTGGAGTAGACCATAATTATATTACTTAAAGTCTTAAGCAATAATCAACATTAAAAAAAAAAATTGGCTTGCCTACCAGTCTATTGAAAGAAGAAGTCAGGGATATATATTAAGACTTTTAAAACAGCTTGTCAGAATATCTACCTATCAAGCTGATGGATATCTTTGCATTTACTATCCATGTTAAATTGAAAAATATTAAGTGTAAGAAGTTGAAGCTACTGTCATTTGTGAAAACTTAATGAAGCTCACAAGGAAGCCCTTTTTCTATATAGTTAACTTACCAGTTAAGGTGTGGTGAGCTGCGATTTAAGCCATGAGAGAGCCGTGTCGGGAAAAATCATTAAAATTAGCCCAGATCAGTTGAGGTGTTTTATGATTATTAAGAATGAAGCAAAATTGAACCATGAAAATATTTCATTGGCTATAAACTATTTTAATATCTTTCAGAAGTGTTCTTTTTATACCTAGCCCAAGATAAAAATTTAGCCCTGTGAAAATAGATGGAAATTGTTCTAGACAGTGTAATTTAATATTATTCCAGACATATCAGGTGTCGACAGGACACTAGACTGCATGCAGAGCAAGACTGCAGTTGGCCTGCAGTATCTTTGTGAAAGTGTTTGCCATGCTCAGTGTGAATCTATGAGCCATCTCTGGAAGCTGATTTGGTATATGATTTTAGGTAAAGATTTTAGAGCATCCTCATCTACGAAGTAGGGATATTAGGACTTTGTTAGAGGAAAAAGCACTGCATTCATTAAAGTGATTTAAGAATTAGGGTGTCTTAAGATCTAACTTCTAAGTAATTTGTAGGATTTTTATCAATGCCAAGAATTTAAATTATTTTTACCTTTTTAGTATTAGGAAGAGTGATGCTGTTACATTTATAGAACACACCTACATTAGCCTGAAAGATAAAACTGAAAAGGGCACCCTGTTCTAAGTGCATAGGATTAATAAGAGCCTTTCACCTTGAGGTGGGGTGGGCTGGGGGTTGGGGGCTATTGCAGAATTCCCCTGATATCAAGAGAAGACAAGAAGATTTGTCCTCTACTTGTCTGGAGCAATTTTTTAATATCAATATAGAAGCCAGAGTATGAGCTTTGATACATAAGATTTAAGTAAAAGATTACCTCCAATGGTGAAAACTGCCTCAAAGTATCATTTTGATATTTTTATGAATCTAGAAATGTGAGCAGAGGATTTCTAGGAAATAAAAGTCCTCTACTTACATAGAAAACCAAAATACCTAGTGGATCCTGTTGGATTGTACGAAGAATCAGTGGGGCTTTTAAGAAAGTATTATTTTTATCTTACACTGGCAGTCCTTACTGCTATTTTCTTTTTGTGTTGACAAGTTTTGCAACATCTGGACCTACTCATCAATCTTAACATCACCAAAGTAGAGACAGTCAGACAGTATGTGCTTCCCAATGTGATGCAAGACAGAGTACATCATACATCAATACCCCCATGAAGTGTTCTTGCCAAAAAAATGAACTTGACTCCAACATACCTCTAGATCTAATTACATGTTTATAGGAAACATGGGAATGGAGAGATGTGTTAAAATAAACATCACCACAAGAAGATAATCAGCCAGAATTCTAGAAGGTGGGGAAGAGATACAGGACAAATGATACATTTTCTTCAAAAAATAAATAGTGTTATTGGGGGAGGAAAGGAGATATTTAAGGAGACATATCAATGAAATGCAGTGTACAGCCTTTGGATCCTGATTCAAACTAACCACCTGAAAAAAAAAAAATTGGAATAACCAAGGAAAATTGAACACTAACAGGGTGCTAGATGATGTTAAGGAATTACCATAAATGTTATTGAATGTGATAATTTTAATGTAGTTAACATTTGATAAAAGTCTTCTGTTAAACATACATAATGAAGTATTATTAGGTTAAAAATATGGTCATTGGTTCATAAAGAACTGAATTTGAAGTTTGTGGGTACCATTTTCACTTCTATTTATTTGTGAGGACTTGCAAAATACTGTTAACAATTCATAAAACATCTGTAAAAGTCTCTTCCAGTTGCACTGAGTCCAAAAGGATTTTTTTTCTTGCTGTTCTCTTAATATTTAAAGAATTGAAGCACTTTAAATTTTTACTATTTATGTGAAATCTGCTGTGAAATTGTTACTCTAGTAATACATTTATATTGTGACACTTTGAGCATTATAAACAAATTCAAAATTGATTAATGCTAATTCATCTTTGGGAAATAATGCATTTTTATATTTTTCAATAAACAAATATAAATATACATGTGCATCTTTAAATTTATGAAGAAATAACTTTTCTTATATTTTCTTTAAAAAACATTTAACTAAATTAAGATTATGTATCCAGCTTTAATTTTGTGTTTGCTATTTTATTCAGTGATTCTGCAAATCAACAATCCATGAGTAAAGTGGAAAAATGCACAATTGAAATGAAACCTGAAACTGCCTACAATTTAATACATACTATTCTGTTTGGATTCTTGGCATTGAGTACAATGAGGTATTTTTGTCTTGTCTGATTGATTTAATTTATATTATTCAACCACTCTGTGTTTGATGTAATACAGCAATATAATGTGGAAACTTAAAATCATCTTCACTAATGATATAGTTTCTGTAAAATTGCCCTTGTTTACTGTCTTCTAGTGCAAAATATTATTCATAACCAGTTTTTTCCTAATTACAAATGTTCCTGTATTTACTTATGTGATAATTCACAAAAGGCAGTGAAGTTAAATATGCAGATGGTTTCTGTATAGTTTCAGTAAGATTTTACCATCACATAGTGTAAAGCTGTCTCTACTTCTATCACAGACTCCAGGTTTATCTACAAGTACTTGTTGACCTTTGCCTATTTCTGCTCTTACAGAATGAAGTACCTCTGGACATCACACATGTGTGTATTTGCATCATTTGGCTTATGCAGCCAGGAAATATGGGAGTTACTTCTGAAGTTAGTCCGTCTTTACAACCCAAAAAGGGTCAGTGATACCCTTTTTTCCATTTCATTTTTATGACTTCTAGTATTTCTTTCATATCAGTTCATATTTTTCAGTAGTTACTTTTTCAGTCTGGTGAAGTAGATACTAAAATTTGAAGCTAAAATAGCTGATAGATGATAATTTTATAAGAAATCATCTTTAGCAAGATGATAGTTTTATAAGAAATCATCTTTTGAATATATCATTTCTTTTTCCCCAGAGCATAAATTAGATATGTTCATTATACAGAATTTGGAAATACTAAAAAGCAGGAAAAATAAATTAAAGATTACCAATAATCCCATTACCCAAAGTTATCACTAGTATTTTAATGTATTTTCCTAAAATTATTTATTAATAAGTGAATGATAATGATTACTAGCCTAGAGATGCAATTTTGAGTTGTTCTTCCCTATAAATTTACTAGCTGGCAACAGAAGCTACAGATATCTGATAAATGACTGGAACCTTTGCATTGACTTATTTGTTTTCCATACTGGAGAGTCATCCACTGTTAAATTATATTCTTTTTTCTTTTAAGGCATTTAACAAAACAGAACAGTAAGGCAAAATGTTTTAAAAATTTGTAATCTAAGCAGTGTCTTTCTTATGTAGATATGTATAATGCGATATTCAGTACCGATCTTAATACTGCTGTATCTTTGCTATAAGGTAAGACTGATTTTCCTCATTCTTGTCATTAATTCATCTAGCAAATTAATTGTTTTGACTCTGTGTACTTTATGTGTTATTTGGCAAATAAATTGGTTTCTGGAGGTTACAAGTATCTTCTTAGTTTCTTATGACAGCTGGCATTGATAGGAAATCTGATCTGTTTCCTAAATAGTTTCTAACAAATAAAAAAAAATTGTAACAAATCTACTGTGATTGTCCTTCTACTTAATTTTGGATTTAACTCTTAGTATTTGTCTGATGCAAATTCTGAATATCAAGATGTTTTCAGACCTATTTTGAGATGCATAAAGTAGAAAAATTATTTCTTTTGTTACCTTATTTATATAGAGTAAGAGACTTTTAAATGTGTCATACTTTAACGTACATATCTTATAAAGTGCTTAAAATCACCTTTGTGACAGGGCTGGGCATAAATAAATAAGTAAATACAGTACAAGATTAGCCTTTTTATCTATTCTTTAGTTTGAGTAGATAATGATGGAATGCTTCCTATTCTCAGCTGACTGATTTCTGAAACACCATGAGCTGTGCTTCCAAGCTTAGAGTACCCTGTTAAGAGAAAATGTGACATCACTCAGGCTGACTACTTGTGACTCTTGTCACATTGTTGAGATTTAGGGGCTTGAATTTCCACCTGGACAAGTAGCATAGAGAGTTTGTTTTATATGGTTGAGCTTTCATCCTCTCTTTTTAAAAATTCTTACAAAATTTCTTTTGGTTTTTATTGTGGTAACATACATATAACATAACATCTCCCTTTTTAACCACTTTGAAGCATACAGTTCTGTGGTGTTAATTACATTCACAGTGTCATGCTATCAGCAGCATCCATTACCCAAAACAAAAATTCTTACGAATTTTTTAAGTTTACAGTTTGCCACCAAAAGATTTTTTTAATTAGGAGAGTGGATTTCAGACTTGACTGTGTTTGAATCAGAGCCCCAGATTTAGGAGGGCAGTTAAAATGGGGGCTGTGGGGAGATGCATGAATCACCCACACAAGGGAGCAGCCACGCAGTTCAGCTTTGGTTTCATTTGCTGATATTTTCATGTAAGATTTTATTTGAATCAAAGGGTTTAGGAGAAAAAAAAAAAAAGATTTGATTATCACTATATTGGATGAATCTAGTATAAATTTTTCCAAAAAAAGTATGTTCTATGTGTTCCTATCTGTCAAAAACATTTACTATTATGGGGAGAGCCCTGTGCTAAACCCTAGATGTTGGAAAACACAGAATTAGATTTCCAGCCCTTGCCTCTGAGAATTCGATTGCTCTAATACAAATATATAAAGCTTAAAACCACCTGAAAAGCAACAATTAAGGATCAGAATGAGTATATGTTTAATCATAAATTAAGGTAATTAAAGGTGAATTTATCTTTATACAATGATCCTGAGGGGTAAAACACCTCCTACATGGAAAAGATATAGCTCATCGTTGTTCTTGTTTCACCATTAAAGATGCGTGCAAACTGGAACAATCTTTTCCACTGTCTCTGTGTGTAAGCTGAATTCAACTTTTTTGAAACTGCACTGATTTTTTTAAAGCTTGTTCTTGATAAAATTAAGGTGGGGCATTGTGGAAAAAATAAACTGGGCCAAGGGCAGTGGTTCTCAGAAATTCCCAAACCAGCAGCATCAGCATCACCTGGGAACTGGTTAGAAATTCAGGTTCTTGTGGCCCACCCCAGACCTACTGACTCAGAAACTCTGGGCATTGGGTCCAGAAATTTGCACCTTAGCCAGCTCTCCAGAAGATGTGCTGTCAAGTTTGTGAACCCTCTGCTGTAGACCAGGATTTCTCAACCATGGCACTATTGGCATTTTGGCTGGATAAGTATCTCTTGTCGGGGGCTATCCTGTGCAGTTTAGAATGTTTAGCAGCATCTCTGGTCTTTACCCATAAGATAGCTGTAGCACCCTTCCCTGCAGTTGTGACAACTAAAAATGTCTCCATACATTGCCAGGTGTCCCTTGGGGGCAAAGTCCCACCTCCACCCCCCTTGAGAACCACTGCTGTAGAAGAACCAAGTGTGATAGCACTGAAAATACCATCATTTCCAGGAAATCTTTTGAAGATTTTCCCTGAGTTAGGGAGTTTGTATTCTAGGGAATCCTCTAAAAGACAGCCCTACTCTCTCTTGGTATAGGACTTGAGAAGAAATCCTGAGACACCCATCTTTCACTGTGTAAAATAGTTCAGATATTTCATGTTCTTGAAATTCGTAAAATATAAAACTAAGAGAAAATAGACATAATATGTATAGATTAGACTTTTCTTGAAATTGGATCTGTTTTTCAACTGCTGAACAGATTTTTCTGTGAGTGATTTGAATTCATGTCTTTCAAAGCTTGATTTGAGTTTTACATAGCCTTTGTAATGGGGCTTTCAGAGTTGATTGTTCATAATACCAAAGAAAATAATTTTGCTGTATCTCTTCTTGTAGATAATCCTATTTCAAAGGAAAAATGCATACTAATCTCCACTGTGAAATTAAAAGTTTAATAAAATTATTATTCTAGTCATGAATAATCTATTTCGGTTGCTAAAACCCCATATGAGCTACTGTTGATTGTTTAGAAACAGCATTTAGTTAATTCAGTGCATACTTTCTCATTAAGGAGTTTGCTGTAAGACTTTGAAACTAGATTTTAAATTAGACCCAATCATTAAAATGTTGGTACTCTGTTGATGATCAGAGTAATCAAAATAAATGATAGATCTTTGGGAAGATACCAGAAAGATATTGTTTAATCGGTATTTCTACAATATCTCTTCCCAGAACTAGAACCACAAGTGCTGACATATGATTTTACATCTCTAATTTTCTGATTCACCCACCCAAGACAAGATGTGAATGAACAGTAAAAATGTCCAAAGATGAGATGACAGGTTAAGAAAATGATCAAAGATGAGATGACAGGTTAAGAAAATGATAGGGCTGAAGCACAGCCATAGACCAGGCAGGTGTTACCTTGGTTCTAATAAGTAGCTCTGAAATAAAAGTATTATATTTGCAACATCACTGAAATACATACCACATACATTGTCAGTGGTCTTCTAATAATCAACATATGAAATGGATTCTGAAGTGAACCTGAGGGTATACATAGATGATCATGTCTTTTTAAGTCAACTATCATTTGATAAAACAAGATTAAATTAATTGTTAAGTTCACAGAGTTGTTATATTAAATAGGTGGTGGATTCTGAGTGTAATTTTACATTGTAACTACATATCCTTAAGTAATTCAAGTTGGCCAGGAGACACCAGTGGGTTAGAGAGAATTTTCAAATGTACCAGGCTTTTCTGGAGACTCTGCTTTCAAATATTCTTCTTTCCCATTGTACCTGTAGTTATATTTAAATACATCCAGATTTGTCCAGATTTCTAGTTCAAAAAATAAGATCACCATTCACAGAGTGTAAAGGGACTGGATTTGGAGTCAAGTCCCATGTCATCCCTCCTGTCACTCTGTGAACTGGACAAGTCAGGTTCCATCTCTGAACTGTAGTTTCCTTACTTGTAAGATGAAAACTAAATAGCAATGATAACCCAATAATGCTTATTGGGTTATTATGAGGATTAAGTGAGATTTTACATCTGGAAGTACTTTTATAGCTATAAAATGGTGTTATCTCCCACAAATCCTTTATAGAAATGCTAATGCCGTTTCAGCCCTTGAGATGACATTCAGAGTAGACTACATGGACAAAGGGTGTTATTTAGTTACATTTTTCTAATATACTGTCAACTTTCTTGTGGTTGGTATTCCTGTCATATCAAAATTAAGGTTTTACAAAATAGTGACACTACATACAATAGCATTCTTATTAGAATAAAAAAGTTCATTTTTAAAACTTGTCACCTCCTCTAGTCCTAATTAGCTCCCACTCAAAATAATTTTGTTAGCTTTTCTCTGACTTCAGCTTACTTGTACCAGGAGGGTTTTCACAACAGTGAAATAGTTTTGTGTTCCAGTTGGCATGTTTATTCAGTTTACAAGTTATATGCAGTTTCTCTTTTTTCATTTAATTTGAGTGATAGTTGTGGGTATGGGGGTGGATTTTGTTTTTGTTTTGTTTTGTTTTTAATTTCAGTTCTGGCCAGGAATGATGGATGAACTCTCCGAGTTGAGAGAATTCTATGATCCAGATACAGTGGAGCTGATGAACTGGATTAAGTAAGAAGATTCTTTTAACTTTTTAAAATTTTAAGTTCTTTTTAAGAGTCACCACAGACCTTATCTTCTTTTTTCTTATGAATTTAATTGTGAAGAAACATTCTTTTTTATTAAATTTTTCTTTAAAATTCTATATTTGGAAATAATTTCTTTGCACTCAAGAAATATTCTCTGTAGCTCCAATCCCATGAGGAGGAAAATAGTATTGGGGGATAACTATCAAACCAGTGGCAGAAATGGAAATAAAAGTTTATTCATCATGTGTGTTAAAACTTAATGTTTTAGACTATCTTTTTGCCAATTTTATCTTTATTTTCTTTCATTTTAATTTTATTCAAATTTTCCATTAATGTTGAACTTGAGAGTATTCTTTCCTTATCAATCATTTAAAAACTGTACTATAAACTACAGTTAGAGTCATAATAGTTGGGTTCCTATTTCACTTTAATCATAATTTTTAAGCCTAAGGCTAGAGAAAATTGAAAATACAAAAGCTAGGGCGTTTCTTCTCCTGAACATTGCGGTGCTTTAGCATTACATTGGTTCTTATTTTGACCTGCACTTTGTTGCTTTGCCTCAGCAGTTGGCATGAGAGTGAAACTAGTCTGTTTCAAAGCTTTGTTAATGAAACCTGCCTCACCCCCAGCAAAAATAAACTCTTGCCCTCAGAGCAGCCTTCCTGCACCCTGTCGTACTGTATTTCCCTACTTTATAAGCAAAAAGCAGCAGTCTAATTATTTACATGTAAATAGATGTTGCAAATCTTGTGTGATGCATTCTGAAAGCATCGGCTGCATTGTCTCATTCGCTTAGAATTTTAGTAGCCATATTGGCACCTGCTCATAACTAATGTTTGCTAACCAGTACAGTTTAGCACCACTTGTGTATTGAGAGATGGTAAAAGTTTGATAGCTTAAGTCTCTTGAGTGCAATACATGGATTTTATAGAGATTTATGTCTAAAATATATATGTGGCTTTAGTCCCAATGTTGGACTGGGTTTGACTAGATGTAGTGAGTATAATTTTTCATGTATTTCCAGTGCTGAGACTGTTAAGCAGTGCTTTTTCTTTCTTTCTTTCTTTAATGTTAAATCATGGTAGACAATTATAGAGTAAATAATTCCTTCGGTATTATTGGGCAGAAGAGGATTATTCATATAAAGGAAAGCTAATTACTTTTGCAATCAACTAGTCAACTGGAAATTTAGGACACGCATCTGAAAATGAGGTTGATATTTTCTATTCTTAAAATTAGGCTGTTGAAATTAATGCGTTGCAGCACTTGCTTGCTGATCACATCATAAAGATGGTGGTTCTTCCAGATCTACCTAGATTAGCATCACGTACACCTCCACCTCCACCCCCTAGTCTGTGAGCTGTTAATTATGTAGTCATTAAACATTTATACTAGAGAGCCCCGGGTTGTCTTTGGCTGTCTCAGACCGGATGTACTGTTTGTAGTGCCTTTTATTTCCATGCTTTATCTCACAGAAAATTACTTAAAGTCAGAGTAACGCTCTGGCTCTTAAAAAAACTGGATGAGAGATTATTCTAGATGTAAAGAAGGCAGGATGTTAGTTTGACGTACTTCTCCCATCTAAGGATGTGGTCT